>CM024954.1:14999452-15164452 GCA_014282245.1 Rhododendron simsii
GGTTCGTTGTTTGTTCAGTTGAATGGGTGTGGATTAGAGGTTAATATGACTTTGACCTTCATAATTGAGCTTAAGAATAAGAAAAAAGCGTAGTAGTAAAGCAGGTTTGTCAGTAAGTACAAATTGTGTTTTGTAGATTTATCTGCTTGGATTGATTAAATTGATCCCAACTTATAGGCCATTGCTGACCTTGAGTAGAATTTATATGCATCTACCCTCATGTTAAAAGGTTAGAAAATATATAAAATGATTATTGTGGATTCATCTGGCCATCAATTAGTTGCTTTTAAGTGTAGTTGGATACATGCTTAATATGGTGATGTAGTTTGGTGAAACCTCAATCTACTAGCCTCTACGTCATTAGTTCGAGTATTGAGGATAACCAGTTGTGCATTTATGCTAAAGGTTACGTTTATACCGAATTTAGCTGTTTGAGACACCAATTATTAATGGGTACTGATTGGGCATATCTTATAACTCGTGATTGGGTGTACAGGAGTTATAAGATACGAGTGATCTTTCAGGTGGAACCGTGACAATAACCCCTTTGGTTCATGTAGAATATGGGAGTTAAAAAGCAACTGAAATATTGATCTACTTTGCATCCCTTTGGTTCAATGTACTAAAACATGGGTGGCCTTTGTTAACAATTGATTATTCATTCTTCTCAATTCTTCTCATGCTTTTCATTGGATCTATGGAAACTGACCGTCTGTAGAATGATGACAGCTGAATTTTGAATTGTTCTGCCACCAAAAAGCTCATATTTTTAGGATCTACTTTTTTGGTTTAAGCAAACTTACTTACAAAATCTTTACTATCTTGTGCTTCTGCCACTTCTGCAATAGCAATCACTCCTGCCACTTATGCAATAGCTTTGTCCTGGCCTAAAGCTTTCAATATCGGAGTGGTCAAACAGAACACAGGGACAAGGAAAAGCGAGCATGTGAATAGGACAATCCAGGACCTCTGAAGATACACGCCTAGCATGCTGTATTGATTTGCACCATATGCTTGCCCACATAGAGTCGCTATTGCACTACACATTCCCAACTGCACAACCACATGAACCAATTTATAGGAAACAAAAGCAAATAAACTGTTACCACCCATTACTGAGTTTATATCAAGGTTCTATAGTTGCTAGGTGCTAGTCGGGCAGCCAGGCACCGCCTAGCACCTAGGCCAATTAATCTGAAATTGGTCCAACTAAATGTGTGGTAATTTTTAATCAGAATAATTGTTAGTGATTTGCTTATTCAGCCCCCCTCTAGGTGCATACTACACTGACTTCACTATCTGTTCCTTGGCGATTCACCGGTTCAAAAGTGAGGCTTTCACTCATAACATCATAAGCAGAAGAAACGAGCTATAAACAACTAGACTTTCGTATCATTACTATCGGTGCCATTTTGTACCAATTTACTCAATGTAGCCATGTTTTGTGGTCTTGTTGCTTTGTATTGCTATTTATCAGTACCGTGCAAAGATGACAACCTAAAGAAAATCTTGTGCTTCTTAGTAAATCATTATACCATTTTATCTTTGCAGTGTTGATTGTGGCATTGTTGTAATGTCAATCATGAGGAAGTACGTTGAGAATGAAAGTCAAACCAGTGCAATGACAAGACACGAGTGTAGGCAGATCAGGGCAAACCTTATAGACTTATTCCTCAACCAAGAAGTCCATATGGCTGGTGTTACCTCGGTCTGAATATGCATTTCCAATTTCTGTGGAAGATTTGAAGTGCAATCGTGATGGTATCAGAAGAGTAAAGGTTTAATTGTGATACAAATGGGATATTTCCAGGCTGGGGTGTTCCTTTGTTGGTTTGCGTATCTTGTCTGTTGGTTTGCGTATCTTGTTTGTTGGAGGGCTAAGAGTTTTCTCTTGGCTTGCTACTGATTCATCTGTTATTTTTTGGAGGGCTAACAGATTTGAGTTTAGTATTGGCTAGAATTTTTGCTTTTTACTCCTAGATGTTGTAATAGAAAAGGTCTTGGTTGGAATGTTCGACTCCATTTTTGGAGGGCTAAGAGTGTTTCTGGCTTCAATAATTATTTAAATCCTATATCTAGAAATTTTGAAGGATACCAGCTATCTTAACACCTCTTGAAGTAGGTGCATTGCATCGGTGTGGACTTCGCCAAACATGTGCGCAATGAGTAAGGTTGCTAGGTATGATGCTTTACAGATGGTACACCTGCAAGGTGGTTAGTGTGCTTTATAGTGTAAATGACAGAGGTAGTAATGCTGAACACGTACTCTGGTCAGCAACACCATGTGAGTCCTGGATCGTGAATGCCAGGGATGTCATCGTATGACATGGCTCATTTGATGTCTTTCAAGTTGACAGTGACTTTCATTAGGAACGACAGATCATACTTGAGACGAAAATCTTAGTGGAAGCAAAGGCTCAAAACGAAATTTGAGAGGAGGAGTATAGGAACTCGCAAAGATTTGAAGTCTTTTTTCAATCAGCAAGCAATAAAGATAGGTGAACCGGACATCTTTGTCCCTATTGTCTAATTCCTGTGAGGCTCTCAAAGCCTTTAGCCCTTTCCATTGCTATCAAGCTTTGACTTATGTAGCCTTTTTCATGCTTGGTAATTTTTCAACGTTGTTCATTGTTGTACCCAAGTATCTTCGTGCAAAGCATAGGCTTGTTCATGCCTAGCAACCCTTCAGCATTGTTCATTACTGTGATGTAAGTTATTCCATGCTAGCAATTTCGTAGCATCTTTCATTGCTACATGCTAATGTTTTATATTCGGTATTTGTTCACTGTATTTCAGCTTTTAGGTATCTTCATACCAGGCCAAAAAAACAATTTTTTCTTTGGAATAACAGTTTGATACAGTTATGAATGACGATTTATAAAATTTGTAGTTTAAAACTGCAAATTTGTAAAAATTGTATTAATTTAAAGTCTAAAAAGTTTAAATTTGCAGTCTAAATTTGCAGTCTAGATTGAAAGTACAAATTTGCAATAGGTTTATTAATTTGCAGTCTAAACCTCAAATTTGCAGTCCAAATTCTATTTGGTGTTGGTGTTCATTTAACAATTTGTTGTCTAAAAGTGCAAATTTGTAGCTTAAAAGTGCAAATTTGCAATCTAAATTCAAAAGTGCTCTAATTTGCAGTCTAAAACTGGAAATTTGCAGTCCAAATTCTCTTTGTCGTTAGTGTTCAATTAACAATTTACATTCTAAATGTACAAATTTGCAGTCTATATTCAAAAGTGCAAATTTGCTGTCTAAAATTGCAAATTTGTAAAACTGTATTCATTTACGGTCTAAAAGTAAAAATTCTAGTTTGCAGTCTAAATTCTATTTGGTGTTGGTGTTCATTTAACAATTTGCGGTCCAATTTCTCCTTGGCGTTGGTGTTGATTCAACAAATTGCAGTCTAAAAATACAAATTTATAGTCTCAATTCAAAAGTGTCCAAGTTTGAAGTCAAAAAGTGCAAATTTGCAGTCTAAATTAGAAAGTGCTCTAGTTTGCAGTCTAAACCTGCAAATTTGCGGTCCAAATTCTATTTGGTGTTGGTATTCATTTAACAATTTGTTGTCTAAAAGTGCAAATTTGTAGCTTAAAAGTGCAAATTTGCAATCTAAATTCAAAAGTGCTCTAATTTGCAGTCTAAAACTGGAAATTTGCAGTCCAAATTCTCTTTGTCGTTAGTGTTCAATTAATAATTTACATTCTAAATGTACAAATTTGCAGTCTATATTCAAAAGTGCCCTAGTTTGCAGTTCAAATTCTCATTGGCGTTGGTATTCATTTAACAATTTGCAGTCTAAATGTGAAAATTTGCATTGTAAATACAAAAGTGTCCTAATTTGCAGTCGAAATTCTCATTGGCGTTGGTGTTTTTTTAACAATTTACATTCAAAAGTGTCATAATTTGCAGTCCAAATTCTCCTTGGCATTACTGTTTATCTAACAATTTGCAGTCTAAATTCAAAAGTGCACTAGTTTGCTGTTTAAAAATGAAAGTTGGCAGTCTAAAACTGAAAGTTTGCAATTCAAATTCTCCTTGGCGTTGGTGTTTATTTAACAATTTGCAGTCTAAAAGTGCAAATCTGTAATTTAAAAGTGCAAATTTGCAGTCCAAATTCAAAAGTTTCCTAATTTGCAGTCTAACACTGAAAATTTGCGGTCCAAATTTTACTTGGCGTTAGTGTTCATTGAACAATTTGCAGTCTAAATTTAAAAGTGCTATAGTTTGAAATCTAATAACTGAAAATTTGCAGTCTAAATTTTCCTTGTCATTAGTGTTCATTTAACAATTTGCAGTCCAAAAGTTCAAATTTATATTTTAAAAGTGCAAATTTGCAATATAAATTCTCCTCAGTGATGTAACAAAGTGCCTAAACTCAAAGTGCCTAAATTTCTTCTCCACGTTGATGTTCATTCAATAATTTGCAGTCTAAAATCTCCCTGCCGATGTAATAAAGTGCTTAAATTTACAGTGTAAAATTTTGCTCGATGTTAGTGTTCATTCATTAACCCCCATGCCACATTAACAAAGCTTAATTGCACATCATTTGCACCAGAACAAATAATTGAAGTAACATCTACCATACCAATTTATACGAAGATAGCATAACCAAAATATACAAAGATGACCAACATAAAGTTTCATAAAACTGAAGACACTCATAAACTGTATAAAATTGAAGACACTCATAAACTGCATAGTACTAAAAATCTTCTCAACCAGTATCACAATACTTGACTTATTGGAAACACAACGTAAAACTAAACAAACTCTCAGTTCATAAACCTTTGTAAAGAAGAATGCAGAAAGACTTTAATGTGTCATTCTAAGAATCAACTAAGAAGAGGTTCCTTGCGAGTCCTTTTGTTGTGCCTCGCAATGGTCCCGCACCTAAGAACAATTGAGTAGTCTCTTTACTTGTATGGATATGAATTCCAACAAAGCAATGTACTATTAAAAATGTAAAGAATCAATCATCAGTAGGCTCTTTGCATGTCCTGCGGTTGTGGTGAGAAAGCTTATGGCACCTTGCACATTTCATTGGCCTAGCAAAGGATTGTTCTTCACCCCTAGAACGAATGCGCTTTACGCAAGGTCTTCCAGCTTGCCTCCTATTTTTTGGAGCTTTGATAACCCGAGTACTTCCTTGTGTGAAGTCAGGAATATCCATAGCTAGAATTGGATGGATATTATCTTGATATGTGAGCCGATATGCCTTAACATGATAAAACGGATCAATATAGCCAGCCAAGGATCCCTCTGCTCCACAAGTCTTGACTAAAACCGTTGCGGCATGAGCACATAAGAAACCATTGTATTGCCAACCTCCACAAGAACATGTCCCTTCCTCAAGATTTACTAGAACAGCAGGTACAGATTTCACCTCATACAAGCCGGTTTTTGATTTATAAACCCTCTATGACCTCCCCTTGTCAATCCTCTTAGCTAACTTTGCATCCATGTCTGGACAAATCTGAGAAACCCAATGCGATGCTTCTTCTCTTCTACGCGACATTTGAATCATAATTTTGGACCTCAACTCTTCAACTAAATTCATTATCGGCATAAGCCGTGCAGCAAGTATCCAATTATTGAAGGACTCAATAGCACTGGAACTCATCTCTCCGTATCGATGCCCTTGAAAATAGGCATTAGTCCAATGTTCTTTTGGAACACTTGCAATAAACGTCTTGGCCTTATCGCCCCCATGCTCATAGAACTTAGCCTCACATATCATATAAGCTGATACCGATGGAGCATAAGCGATAGCATTAAACAATTTAACCAACCTATTTCGATAACCCTGTCGAAACCGTCCAGGGAAGTGGTCCTTCAAGTTGAATTGAAGATGATACAAACAGTAAGCATGATGACAATCAGGAAAAACAGTTGGTATGTTACTCACGAGACCATGGTTGCGATCATTAATGAAAGTAATAGGCCGTGTAGACAAGATAGTCTTTAAAATCCGAAGAAACCACAACCAATTACAATCATTTTCTGCATTCACAATAGCAAACGCCAAGGGAAATAAACCTGAAACACAAAAAAGAATACCAAAACAAACAAAAATAAGATGGAACTCCACTTAGATGTAGTTCTAGTTAAAGAAATATTGATTTACTTAATAAAAATAAACACCGATACAAAATTTGACCAACATCAAAATGTCACACAAAGTGCCTGTCTAGAACTCTAATCTAGGTGTGACTTCAATAATTTAAGAATTCCAGCATCATAGCATCGATCTCCAAACCAAATCAGTAGAAACAAGCAGCAAAACAACAAAATTAACCTCCAATTCAGAGAGGGGTTCAGTGATTTCAGAATTCAAACCTCTACTTATCTTAAGTCCATCCATTACTAGAATAAAAACAAGGTGCTCACTTCTCAGGCCAACCATTACTAGAATAAAAACAAAAACCGCGACCTTTTAAAACTATGGAAAGCTGACTGATATGTATGAAAATAAATAGATATGGATATGTATGGAAACCTTGGCTGTGTTATACCAATCATAAAATGAGCAAATAAAGAGATATGAATATCTAAGCAATACATTCAAAATAAAAAAGAACACAAAAAACTACCTTGATCTGCATCTTTTCCTGTGGCAGCAAGAAGACACCCCTTGAATCTACCTTTGAGATGTGTCCCATCAAGGCAAAGGAATGGTCGACAATGATTAAACCCTGTGATACATGCATTAAACGACACAAAGAGCCTCGAGAATTCCTTGCTGACGGGATCAACTTCAAGCTTTAATAAGCTCCCTGGATTTGCTATTTTGGCAGCTTCAACGTACCACCTCAACTTATCAAATGAACTTTCATAGTCTCCAAATATTTTCCCCCTAGCCTTCTCCACTCCTAACCATGCGTGGTGGTATGATAAATCCAAACCATACTTGTCCGTAAACAAATCCAACAGATCCATAGGTGATGTGTTATTCTTTTTTTGAACCATACTAGTAACCTCACTAGCAACTAAACTAGATGTCACCCGTTTATGTTTATTCGTTCGATAGGTTGAACCACAACCATGCTCGTTTACCTGTTTCTTAATCCAAAACTCTTTGCTTGAGCGATCCAAAATAGCATGCACATACCATCCACAGCTAGAAATTGAACACTTTGCAGTCACACGATACTGGTCATTTTTAACAAAATCATACAAAAACCCATTTTCAATAGCATATCGCTGCAAAGTTTCCCTAAAATCCCTCACACCACCAGTAAATACTTGACCAACCTCATATATCAAGTTGGCCCAACCTGCCGTCAAATACCTAGTTTCGGCATGGCGACAAAATTCCTCCAAAGGTTCTTCTCTTTCAACAACAGCGACAACACCACTAGAACTACCAACTTCTACTCCACTACTAATACTTCCAAGTGTTCCACCACTACTAATACTTCCAACCGTTTGTCCACTAGAAGATTTAATCACCTCAACCTTAGCATATATTCTATCAGTAGTAGGATACAAATACAACATATTATCAAAAGATTCTTCATTGTCAAGCTCACAATCACTCCCATCCAACACATATGACAATGAGAAACTACCAATGCATAAGTTGTTCCACCTATCACAAATCTTTCCTAAAACATGCTCCAATCTAATGCCACCAGATATCCTCACAACAAGAACCTGCGATACATACCTACACAGTAACATTTTGGTTGTATCCATCACACAAAAAAACACACCTGCAATAATATTTGTTTGATATAATCAGTCGAGTTGTACACTATCTAATGCCTCAAAAACACTATTAATACTCATAATATTCAAACAGATTTCATAAACGACTGATTATATCATAAAAACACACCTGCAATAATATTTGTGTGAATTCTCCAATTTGCAGTCTAATTTTTTTTCAAAAGTGCGTAAGCCCTAGGTGCTTATATTTGCAGTTTATATTCTCTTTGGTGTTTGTGATCATCTAATCTAAACTCTGTCAACATTGAAGGCACATACCGAACTTTCAACTCAAAGGTACAATAACACTTACATTATCATTAAAAGCAAAACAAACGCTATCATCAAAGTCACAATTGAACATTTAATTATAATCAAAACCTTTTCTGTAATCGATTAGAACAAATTAGAACAAAAAGAAATCATCAAAAAACGAACCTCTTTTCAGATCGATTTTGTTCGAGCTCGGATCAACGGAGAAAACGAACCTCTTTTCGCGCAGTGTATTGATCTCGACTGCACGAAAGATCTTGAAAAAACTGGACCCGTACGGTTTGAAGACACTGCGCGATCGATCAACGGAGAAATCCTGATCGATCGACACTGCGCGATCTCTATCTCTCTCTCTCTCTCTCTCTCTCTCTCTCTCTCTCTCTCGTAATCGTCGTCAACCGTACGGTTTGAAGTCCATTTGAAGTCTATTAAAAAAGGGGCAATTTTGTCCCACTAAAAAATGAAACTGGACCCGAAGTGTTAAAAAAAGGATGGGCTGGACTAGACATGTTGTGGAAAAATGAGATGGACTGGGCCTATTACAAATTTGTATAATGGGTCTTACAATAATTCTTTATTTTAACTATCATTTTATTGAACATTCCGATTGAAAACTCCTATTTATGGTGTTATCATAACAAATTTGGTTATATTACTAAATTTATGGTATGGTATTTTTTTATTATAACTATCGTTAACTGAACATTTCGATTGAATTTTTTTTTATACGACACGTTGTGGATATGAAAACTTCAATTTTTGGTGTTGTCATAACAAATTTGGTAATATTACTGAAATTGTGGTATGGTATTTTGTTGATTATAACTATCGTTAACTAAACATTCCGATTGATTTTTTTTTACACGACACGTTGTGGATATGAAAACGTCAATTTATGGTGTTGTCATAACAAATTTGGCTATATTACTGAAATTGTGGTATGGTATTTTGCTGATTATAATTATCGTTAATTGAACATTCCGATTGAATTTTTTTATACGACACGTTGAGGGTATGAAAACGTCAATTTATGGTGTTATCATAACAAATTTGGTTATATTACTGAATTTGTGGTATTTTAGACATGTGTTATTACGGAATATTTTAAGTAATTTCCTTTGGTACGACACATTGTGGTAAGAAAACGTAAATTTATGATATTATCATAACAATTGTGATTTGTAGTATTTAACTATGTTTTCTTTTGTTACGACACGTTGTGTTAAGAAAATGACAATTTTAGGTGTTGTCATAACAATTGTGGTTATTTTATAAAATTTGTTGCATTTTACAAATATTTTTGGCTTGAGTATAACAATTGTTGATTCTGGTACGACATATTTTGATTTTCTCACGGAATATCATACGAATCAATTTTTTTGGTACGACTCATTGTGGTAAGATAATGCCAATTTATGGTGTTATTATAACATTTGTGAGTAGCATTATTTAATTTTTGATATTGTACGCATATATTTGGTTAGGGTACAAGTATTATGGATTCCGGTACGAATAATTATGGTTGCATAACAACAATATTTTTTAATTATGAGTAACCTGCTAATGACCTGTTCAACAGGTAAATTTTAAAGTACAAGTCGTAATTAGAATCATAAATATGCATTAGAAAACCAAAAATCGGCATAATGAAAATCACAAATTGTCATAATTTAAACATACAGTATACCCTGTGTACTATAGCTTCCTCCGTGGAGTCTACTTAGAATACAGCGGCCATAGATATATATAAAAGAGAAGAGAAGAAAGGTATCCGCGGCAGATAGAGCCAGGATGCAGGCCTTATCCGGCCCTTCCAAATTTCAATTCCTTATTGAGATCAAGATCTTGTTCCATTAGACCCAATTCGGTCAGAATAGTTCCATAATCCAGCTTGCCCGGACCGGGCTTTTCGTGTTTGGTCAGGCCAGCCTAATGAATGATCAATGTTTGGGAACAAAAGAATAAGACTAGAGGGTCTTGCTATCGCAAGAATATAGCAATCGAAGAGCTATTGCTCAGCTGCTTCGCGTATTACGGAAGCCGTATTGCCCGAACGGGGCATGCTGCAAGAGCGATGGAGGAACCAATTTTACAGTTAAGAACCAACGCTGCAAAAGTGTGTCTTTTTTCCTGCTCGCTCTTAGAGAGTTCTCGATGTTCTCTTTCTTGGTTTGTTATTGAAATTGTTAAATGTTCCTACTATTCTATATTTCCTTGAAAAGGGTGCTCAACCTACAGAAAACTGAAGAGAAAATGCCTTCTTGCATAGAGAATTCAACCACTTACAGAAGACCATGTTTTCCAAAATAGGCAGTAGAAAATCATCTTACAATAACTAAACTATCAATTACATAAACGTTGCCAAACTACATATAGGGACAATCTGCACTAGCTTCGATTGCTCCATTGATATTTTCATCTCGTGTCAATCTCTTCCAAACTTCTAACTGAAACTATCAGTTGCGGCCATGGGCAATTGGGCATTGCCCTATAAAAATGCAGAAATCCCGATAAAAATGCAGAAATCCAAATAAACCTTAATATTGAGATTGATGAATTATTAACCAATTCTAAATTTCACACATGGGGCCCTTCCCATAGCAATGTCCATGTGGTTTTTCTGAGCCATGAAGTTCACCAGCAGGTAGAAGAGCCCCTTGCACAAGTTACACATAAGGGCTGAGCTCCTGCGTCGTTCTTCACCTTTAGAAAGCTTAAGCTTCGCCATTTCTTCTGATTCAGACCTAACTCATAAATTCGAAAAAAAATTCAGTGCCGAGCGGGTACCACGTGGTGCCCGCTCGGCCATCCGAGCCGTCCATTATGTGTATGGACGGCTCAGATTTGGAGAGAGAAGAGGAGAGAGAAAGTGTTTGGATGGGAGGAGAGAGAGTGTTTTGATCCGAGCCGTCCAAAAATGCATCGGACGGCTCGAGTGCGCCGAGCGGGTGCCACGTCGGCAATACCCGCTCGGCACCGAAGAATTACTCCATAAATTCTGGTTAGAATTTTCTAAAATCCATTTCATGTGAAGTGAATTTTATTCTTTTATTTACTAGGTCATATTTTTCTTCTTGTATTTGCAACAGTATCATTAATGAACTATTTCCTCAAACTTATGCTTAGATTCTACGTACCTACTCCAATGATATTAAATGAAGTTTTTACTCATATTTTTACTCAGAGTAATGCTCTCACTGGAGACTTTGTGTGTAAATCGTGCAAGGGTCGTATACCTGCTGGCGGACTTCATGGCTCACAAACCACATGGACATATTGCAATGCGAAGCCGGCCATGTGTGAATTAAGAATAACTAATACTTCACCAATCTCTATATATATGAAGGTTTTATGGCAAAATTAATTTAGATCTCTTCATTTTTATAGGGCAATGCGTGACCGCAACTGATGTTTGATGTTTGAAGATGCGTTTATGACTGCGAAATGTCTTGAGATTATGCCTCTAGAATTATTCATCAACAAAAGATAGCATAGAATCATTTCTACTAAAAAGAAACTACTTGAAGAAGCTTCCCATTCATTTGCCTCCCAATCCTTCCTCCGTGATGAGGAGAGACCAGGCTCTCAACATAGGTGCCCCCAAAGGTAAATTCAGACGGAATGCCACAAACCACAATGTCTTTCATTGTTCATTTTTTAGAATTGTACACAACCAGCTTCTTTGTTTTATCTCCATCTAGTATCACTTCATCAGATTTGAACAGCAATTCGTCTTCTGCTAACCAGCCCAGCAATATCAATCTAGGCCTCTCAGGCATCTCAATCATAATTTTGTTCCAAGATTCTCTTACCCCGTATTCCTTCATCATCGAAACTTCAACTTGGTAACTAAGCTGCCTATTAACCAAATAGAGACAATCCCCGAGAGCAGCCAACTCATATTATAAACCCATCTTGCAAGCATCCAACGCAACAGGCAGCGGCACTTCCCTGAAAAACTCATTAGGCAAATCGATAGCAACAAAGGAACCAGCCCTCCAACCAAGCCAATGGAGACACCCATTAAATAGAACCCCACAAGTATTCCGCATGAGCATACAAGGAAAATCTCGAAGTCTCCTCCAAGCATCATTTCTCAGTGAATAAACAGCAACAATCGTTATGTGACTCAGACTAGAGTAAGAAAGCATCACGACCTTGTAACCATCCGCACAGGAATCGTAACCAACGCCATAAGCGTAAGCCATGAACTCACCTACACCAACCAGAGCGTGGAAGAAAGGACATGTTGGCAGTTTCTTGCATTCTCTAGTGGATGGATTCAACTAGATGAAGTTGGAGTTACCTTCATCGGAAACCAGAAGCAAACCATCACAAGAGCCCCATAACCTGACCCACTCAACAGCGTCGCATTGTTCCACCGTCAAAAAATCAAGCTTTGTACGTAGCTGTCCAGTTAACGTTGGCGCAATCTACCGAGTAGAGATCGTGATGGTTGGACATGATGATCTTATTCGGATAGAGATATTGAGGGTTTCGGGTGGTGGTTCGATTGAGGTGGGTTATGGCAAAGTAGGGGTCGGAGATTAGGGAATTCCAGGAGGGAGAAACAGACTCGAATCGGCAAAGGGATTTGACGGGTAGCCAAGAGAGCACGTCGGTGATGATCTCCTGGGAAGGGTTCCGCCGTCGGACATGGCTGCCGCAACTGTGGTGATGGCGTTTCTTAAGTGACGGATGGGAGTTTGGGTGGTTGCAGAGGGTGGTGGTGCTTTGGGTGCCGTTGCATAACGATGCTTACGTAGTGATGTTTTTAGATGGCCCTCATCACCTCATATGCCTCGTGTTGGGTTAGCGTTCTAATTTAGGAGTACGGACAGAAGGTAACATCATCATCTCCACGGACTCAGGGGGGCTGCTCTCCCCCTTGGGGGAGCAGCGTGCTGCTGCCCCCGTTTTTCGGGCCCGTCCCGATCTCGCTCCGATGATCCGAATCGTTCACTTTGTAGAGCTCGTCGAGTAGAACGACTATGCAAAAAATCAGCTTAATTGGATATCATTAAGTGCTTGATCGGAGCCTATATAACTCTTGGTCCATTGGGAATAATGGATTTGATCCAGTGTTTCGGATCCATTCTTTTCAAAGTAAAAAGGCTCCGATCAAGCACTTAATGATATCCAATTAAGCTGATTTTTTGCATAGTCGTTCTACTCGACAAGCTCTACAAAGTGAACGATTCGGATCATCGGAGCGAGATCGGGACGGGCCCGAAAAACGGGGGCAGCAGCACGCTGCTCCCCCAAGGGGGAGAGCAGCCCCCCTGAGTCCCATCTCCACTCTCCCAAGGCACGATCCTCCGTACCGAAATCCATGTGTCTATGCGTTGAGGGATTTTCTAACCGTTCGATCCTTTGTGCCCGAAGAGTTTTCTGGCCGTTAGATTTAAAACATTGAAAAAAAATTCACTCAATTCAACGGTCGAAAAATCTCTCGGCACAAAAGCACAAAGATTTTCGAGACCGAAGAGATCGAACCCCAGCCCCAAGGCCCTAGAACCCTGGCCCGCCCTCATAATTTTAGTCAAGTTTGAGTAAAAAGCTCCATTTGAGTGTTACTCGGGGAGTTGTTCTTGTTCCCACCCAATGACAGACCAATTTTTTGTAGGGGGTGATATGGATCTTCTGTGTTTTTTCTGTTAATCTAAAATTTTTTTTTTTTTTGAATCAATCTAAAAAATCTGAGACATAGAAACTTCAAAAAAAAAATGGAGGGGGTTCGTTGATTTTGCGTGGTAGATGGAGGAGTTTTTTTTTCTTAAATTCTCCCTAAGACCTCCCATTAACTTATTTGAATAATCACGACATAATTAAAAGAACAAATTAACATCACAATGCTTTATTGGAAAATAATTTTGGCGCTTCATTTTTTTAAAAATGTACTTTTTTTTTATCGCGAAAAAATGCACTTCATAATTACTATCTTTTAGTGTGCTTTGAAAAATGTGTATTATGAAACATTAAAAAATAAATTTTGGAATTCATTTATCAAAAAGTCAACTATCTTCCGCTTAGTGTATTATTGGGGCACCGCATGGAATAATTTTTCATTTGGGAGGAGTTAAGACGACGACGGATCCGTAAACGTAGCTATAAATTGAAGTGAACACATACATTGAAAACGTACCCTAGTCTCCCTTAGCAGTTGTCAACCAGAATGGAGCACGGAGGAAGAGGAAGAAGAAGCAAGGAAAGGCACTTGGAGATCAGATCAAAATCAAAACCAAACATCCCAGAAGAAATCATCCTCGGAATTCTATCAAGACTACCCTATGATTCTCTCTGTCGATTAAGGTGCGTTTCTAAAATGTGGTCTTCTTTGATATGCGACTCAAAACTAATAATCCTGTCAAAAACACAAAAGGTTATTGTTTTGTCCAAGCTGAAGGATGGGTCGTTTTCCTTCCACTCCATAGACCAACATTGCTCTGTGGAAAAGGTTCAAGCACCATGGTTAAAAAATCTGGATCTCCGTTATAGTGAAGTTCACATCTATGGTTCGTGTAATGGGTTGTTTCTTTTGGGGATTAAGGTGGATTTGTATTTATGGAATCCACTAAATGGGGATTTCAAGAAAGTCTTGTCATACCATCGGTTGGCGCTTCATTATTCAATTACTTCTGGGCTTTGTTACGATTCCTCTACCAATGGGTACAAGGCCGTCATGGCTTTTCCTCCTTTGAATCCTTGTGACGGTAAATTCGTAATGGTTGGGGATTTTCGAAGAAAATACTGGAAAGAGGTATGCTTCCCTTTTAATGCTAGTGCAATCCGTTCAGGGCCAGTTCTGAATGGACAACTTCATTGGTTTGCCCGTAATACTAAGTCTGCATTGACCCATTGTATCTTTTCCTTTAATCCCCGGGTGGATGAATTCAAGAAGGTACCAATGCCCAAGCTGCCTAAGGATCGGAATAAAATTGTTTTGATTGGGTTGGGGGTTTTGGATGGATGCCTCTGTATGACTCGTCATCGTGAACGCAATACGCAAGTATGGTTGATGGAGGCATACGGTGTGCAAAAATCGTGGAATATTAGGCTCGTCATTAGTTTGACCATCATGGCTTGTAGTATATTCCAGCCGTTATGTTGTACAAAAGATGGTGAAGTTCTAATGAGACAACACATTGGCTTAGATAGTGGGCTTGTTAATGTGTACAATTCTAATGGTGATTTCTGTAGGGCTATTTCAAGTCCGTATAGTTGCCGATTCTCTATGGTGGCAATGGCATATGAGGAAAGTTTAGTTGAGCCTCCTAACTACACGTGGGAAAACGAGGAGCGAAGAGGGATAGCAACATATGTGGAACATTTTCTTTCGGCATCTCCACGAAAAATGATAAAGGGAGAAGATGATAGTAAGTGGGATTACTTAGATCCTAAAGAACGGAAAGCTGAAGGAACATAAAAGATGCGGAATTTGAAGAGGAATACACAGTAGATAGCAAGGGAGAGGAGAAGCTGGAGAATGTTATGACGTGAGGTTATCGGATTCATTCCATCTTCCTATTTAGTTTTTAGCTTCGTTTACATTGTCTCTAGACATGCATCTAAGTTTAGTTTTCTTGAGATGGGAATGCTATGCTTATTATTTTGTGGCCAATATATACCATTATATTCATTAATAAATTTGTTGTTATTTTGAAGAATCTTACAACATAAAAGCTAGAGCATGAGCCACTTAAAGAGTTCGAGGCCTTTTCAAGGAACTGGAATTAATTTGACTGCAGACTCAGTTTGATAGTATTTGGTTCAGTTACCCAAAGCAAAAAAAATGCAGTGCTTTCATTTGGTAGCAAACCATTCAAGAATGAAGTCAATTAATTGTCTTGTATAACCAGACAGAAGAATGGCTTTGTCAAAATTTGACAGCAAATTTGAAGATAGTCTTAAGTATCAGAATTTGACATCAAACTTCGGCGAAGATACCAATGACGATTGGTTAGTTAGAGAGTAACTAACCAAGTATGAGTGATGGAGGTATACGGTGTGCAAAAATCGTGGAATGTTAGGTCCGTCATTAGTTCAACTTTCATGGTTTATAGTATTCTCCAGCTGTACGTTATGTTGTACAAAAGATGGTGAAGTTCTAATGAGGGAACACATTGGGTATGATAGTGGACGTGTTAATGTGTACAATTCTAATGGTGATTTTTGTAGAGCTATTCCAAGTCCGTCCAGTTGCCAATTCTCTTTGGCGGCAATGGCATATGAGGAAAGTTTAGTTGAGGCACCGGACTACACGTGGGAAACCGAGGAGCACAGAGGGATAACAACATATGTGGAACACTCTTTTTCGGAATCTCCACGAAAAATGATAAAGGGAAAAGACAATACTAAGCGGGATTACTTGGATCCTAAAGAAGAGAGGAAGCTGAAGGAACACAAAAGAAGCGGAGTTTTGAAGAACCGGATTCAGCCCGTCTTCCTCGATCTCTGATTTTTTACTTCATTTACATTGTCTTCATACATCTAAGTTTAGTTTTCTTGAGATGGGAATGCTATGCTTCTAATTGTGTGGGTATTATATATCATTATATCCATCAATAAACTAGTTGTTCTTTTCAAAAATCTTATTGTTGCTAAATTTACAACATGAAGGCTAGAGAGCAAGAGCCACTTAAAGAGATTGAGGTCTTTTCAAGGAGCCATATATTAGAAATAATATACTCCATGGAATTATGTCCAGGTAGGAGTGGCAATTCGGATGTGAACAATTTGGTTAGAGTTTTCTCTCACAAATAGACAGTTAGAATAGTCCGACCATCTTAGTATCATACGGTGAGATAGAGTCTGATCGTTATGAGAATTTCCTATGTTGTTGAAGGCGGCAAGGTTCACATACTCGACGGCCATGATCGTAACTCGAGATACCGGGTAGCTAGTGTGCAATACCTTAATTATAGCTAAATTCTATTTGTAAAGAGTATTCTTTGATTCTTTCATATTTGTATTCATTTGATATCAGACGATTAGTGATTCTAAACCTAAGTCCAAATAATTTTTGAAAAGGATGATTTTTCTATTGAATTGGACTAAGAAGGAGAAGAATTTTTCACAACTTGAGAGAGCTTTTTTACGTAGACCTACATTTTTTTTTCCCTATTATTTTTGGACTTGGGGTGACATGTGCCACTCCCACCCACCAATTTTGCCTCTGCCCCTAATTTTGGTGTCGTTGGGCTGCACAAATAATAGGGTGAAGCGCCAATAGTCAAAGTTGTCTTTTAAGTAGTCGTTGCAATTTGATGAAATACGATGCTAATGACAATGGCATGAACCTCCACAATACAATCCTAAGGATAATAAACCTCCAGATATGACCCCGATTTTGCTTTGGTATGCAATCATATATGAACAAAGTTTGGTTACGCCTAAAGGCTACAACTACGATGAGGAAGCGTTTGGGAGGGAAAACAATGTATGTAGAATATAATTACTAGGAATGAAATTCCTAAGAATACAATAATACCTAAAGTAATTTCATTGCAGTGTTTGGATTAATTTAGTAATCTTATCTACGTAGGAATCAATTTTTTTGTGGAAGGGCAAGAAATTCATTAATGAATACGATGATTACAATCTACGGTGTACCACTAATACAACAATTACAAAGACCTATTACACACATGGAGACACGTAACATATTGAAATCAAATGAAGGACACTAATCCAACGATAAATTGATCAAACGGTCAGGTGCCAGAGTCGCGCATGCTACTTGTCGATGTCCTAGCTATCACGATAGTTCCACAATTGACGATGCTTCCCACAGAGTGACTGATGCCAACCTAGCGCGTCTGATGCCACTTTAGTGGCTTTTTTTGCACTTTTGATAAAGAGCACTACGTGCATGGTAGAGCCGTATGCAACTAGATGGCCAAGAAGCTAACTGTAGTGCATAACCGGTGGAGAAACAACAGAACCACATCGTAACCATGGTTATTGAACGATGAACTACTAAAAGCCAAGAAACCACCCCGTAGATACTATCCTACCCACCCCAACTAGAAGAAAACTACAGCAAAAAACATACAATACACGAAAGACATAAACTAATGCATCTTCAGAACATCGCAACCGTGACAAGTTGTGGGGTTCTTAATGGTATCTCCATTGCGTTTGTCTTGGGACTGGTTCCTATGTGATTTTTGGGGAAGTGCCGCTTCCTGCTTTGTTCCGTGAATGCAAGTTTTCGCATCTTCGAATGGCAATTCTTGAGGGTTGTCTGTGTGTGGTTGGTACGCGGAAAAACCAGAGATGTGACCAAGTTGAGGTTTTGATGATGGAGGAGTACGGGATAAGAGAATCTTGGACGACATTCAGAATTGAGGTGCCTGAGATGTCCATATTAGCAGTGTCGTGCTCGTTAGCAAAAGATAAATTTTTGTTGCACATCACTGGAAAGAAACTTAATATATTGCATGGAGAGAAATTGGTTGTGTACAATCTGAAAAGATCGAGAAACACTGAGGGACATGGTAGTTCATGGCATTCCGACTCAATTTAGATTTGTGGTCATTGACTAAGGGGGAGAGTCTTTTTCGTGTTCTTGACATGGAGAGATATGTAAGATGAATTTGGGATTTCAATTTCACAGCAAGGTTGTATGCTTTGCTACAAAATCCTGTTCGAGTGTTTAAATAGCATACCAGATGCTTTACTCTGGCAAGCTTCCAAAGATGGTAGGCTACACGCCTTCTTTTTAACTTATAAGTCTGGAACTTATTTAGATATTTTTTACTTTTCTTAACTTTTTGTTTACATTTAATTTCGTCATATTTTTTTGAAATTTTAATTGTTCGTTTAGACGAGATCGAAGCTGATGAGACAGGCTCTTTAATCCATGACACCATTTCTTTGGGAACCCCATCTTTTGTGTCATGCTAAATAATCACTTTTCTTACCATCGAAGTATCGAATACTCTTTTCGTGGGGTAAAGAAAGCATATATTTCTGTTCAAATACTCTCTTGTCATGTGTGTGTGTGTGTGTATGTATGTATGTATGTATGTATATATATATATATATATATATGGACTTCCTTGGAATTGAAAGTATGGAATTTCTTATGTAGCATTTAAAGTATAATCAATAGCTGTAAATACATGAGTAGTTTTCCTATACTTTGCTTCTGCTTAAGAATAAGAAAAAATAGTGAGATTAAATTAGTATCGTCCTTTTCTCGGGGATAAACAATCTGGTGATAGTTGGCCATTAAGGTTCCTGGTATGATTAATTGTTTGCCTTCGCTTGAAGGATTTATGATTGCTGCAGGCAATTTAATCATTTTCAAAACTACTTTGAAGGTTTTTTTTTTTTTTTAACGGCAATTTTTTATTTTTTATTTTATAATCTAGGAAATTGAATGACAAACACTACTTTGAACGTTACGGTGTTTCTTTTTAAAAACATTTTTTATCGGTGGTATTTGTATCAGTGCCGAGACGAACGGTTGGGATGGAAAACAAGATAATGAGTTTCATTCTCTCAGCTATTTTAAGGGTATAAAAGAAAGAAAATCATTAATTGTAATCAATCGACTCTGATCAATTCTAAACAAATATGGCATTAACAATTTCACTGTTCAGTTTGTGCAAAACAATAAAGGAGAAATCTTCAATACACATCCTTTTAAGGTGCATATCATATGCACCTATTGTATGGTTCACATTGTGCCACATCATAAAAAATTATCTGCTGAACCGGTCATTCATAACATTTTAGGTCTATCGTAACTTTTATACCAAAAATTGGTAACTTTTTATTCATAACATTTTTCTTACAAATCATAACCTTTTAGTGCATATTGTAACTTTTATGAATGAATCATAACTTTTTAGCAACAGATTCATAATAGTTTTAGGAGAAGTGCTACAATACACACCCGTTATTTGGGTGTGTATCATATGCACCCTCTTTGATTACCACTAGATGCTTGAAAAATTATCTGGACCCTTTAAAATGTTACGATAGGTTACTAACAAAAAACTTGTCACCAGTGCAACAGGTAAACCCTGTGAATTAACCAAAATGAAAAGAAAATGTTAAGTAACAGTTGGGCCATAAGTTTGGGCTGAAAGAAAAATTAGGCCCAATTTTATTTTTCATAATTAATTTATATTAAAAATAATAATTTTATTTATTAAAAACTTTGAAGCTAAAATTATTTCAAGTGAAAATAATTTACTTCTTTAAAATAGGTTCTCGATAATTACTAAAGGAAAAAGATACTATCATTATCATAATGTAATAAAAAGTCAAGTTAAGGCATTTTTTATAGTATTTTTAAAGTGTTTCATATTTGTAGCCAAATTTTTTTAAATTTTTTAAAAATATTATGATGTTTAATATTTTTCACAATATCTTTAATTGCATAGTGAACTTTCACATGAATGGTCCAACTAAAAGGATTAACAAAGTCGATCATCTATATTAATAAGTAGGAAACACTAACAAAAAAGTTAATGGGTGATCAAGAGAGTGATGGTGACAAGATAAATTTACCAATACATCTTAGGTTATGTGTAAAAGACAACAATATTAAGGACATGCTATTTATTTTTTGGTCAATAGACGTACTACTAGTGTTTTTGTGAATTAGTGCAAGCATCCAAATTACAAATAGCTAATACTCGTATTTGATAATGTAATCGATTACAAGTGTTATCAATACCAATCAATTATGTAATTGAAACCGCAGAGAAATATAATCTATCATGTAATCAATTATATATTTGTGTTATTCAGAACAATTGATTTTTAAATCTATTGCAATATTTTTTTAACTTATTTCGCAATTGATTAAAGGACTTACTAAGGCCCATCAATTAGCAAATCGATTGAGTAATCGACTTCACATTGTTACCCAATCGTACTCAATTCAATTACAAAATCGATTATATTGTCTAATCGATTACATAATTGAACATAATAGAATTGATTACATATTTGATTATGACGTCAAATCGAATATGTAATCAATTGCAAAATCAATTACTATATATTTGATTATAATGTCTAATCAATTGAAAAATCAATTTTAAATTCTAATCGATTATGAAATTGAACATTCACATAATAGATTACATATTTGATTAACTACTGTTCAAAAAAAAATTGATTAAGTAATTGATTGTACAATTGATTATAGAAAAGTTATGAAATTGACTAAAATGTTATGATTCCGTAGTGAAAATGTTACGATTGAAAATGTTACCATTTTTTTTAATAAAGTTATGAAACACACTAAAATGTTATGATTCTAAAACTAGGAGAAATCTTCAATACACATCCTTTTAAGGTGCATATCATATGCACCTATTGTATGGTTCATATTGTGCCACATCATAAAAAATTATCTGCTGAACCGGTCATTCATAACATTTTAGGTCTATCGTAACTCATCTAGTGGTAATCAAAGAGGGTGCATATGATACACACCCAAATAAAGGGTGTGTATTGTAGCACTTCTCTTACATAAAATGTGGACTAATAACACCCAAGCAAAAAGAAGAAAAAGGGAAAAAGAGAATTTGGCTACCTTCTTAGGAAAACTTCCTACCTCCTTATTTGATTTATAGTTTGGGAAAAAAAAATTCAAATATACGTACGGGTGAAATAATTTTCCTTTTGAATTTTTTCTTTTATAAATTATTATTATTTTTAAATTCAAAAAAAAAATAAGGAAAAAACACTATTCCTATGGAGTTGTTTCTCTTGTATCTTGAGCAATTCACATTTCTTTATTTGTATATGTATACTTTAATTATTTATTTTTCTTCATGTGAAATTAAAATATTGTAGACACCCCAATCTGGGCTTCCAGATTAGTTTACTTACGGTTTTTGATTCCCCGATGATGAAATGGATCAAGAACGCCTTGGGAATGATAGCGTGTTTGAGCTTTGAGTGTTTGCAAAACCCTTGAACCTAACCTAGCCTAAGCTACTTCAAAAACCAAAAACCCTACTGGTCCGCGCCAGGGCGCAACCATCCCGCGCCCGGGCGCACCATCGCGCGCCAGAGTCACTCCATCGCGCGACAGTGCGCCAGGGCGCACCATCGCGCGACAGACTGACTCCGTCGCGCGATGGTCCAAGCTACCACCAATCTTTCTGAAGGAGGACAGTTAGCCACCAATGCAACCTCAGCCAGGCCTCGTGGACTGGCTGAAGGCCTCTGTTTCCAACCAGATTCACCCCCTTTCCCTATATATATCCCCATTTGTTTCTCTTTCAAAGGGTTACAAAAATTCAAAAAAACTAAGCACAAGCTCTAGTGCTTTTTCATCCATTTTCACACCTCAAAAAAGAACATAGCTTGTTCTTCCTCTTCCATCACACAACCATTCAAACACCTCATTCAAGTTTCAAACCTCAAAGCTCAATCATCCGTTCAAACTCAATCTAGGTATAGCATACCTACTGTCTTTCTGTTCTGATCCCTGAGGGGGGCTGGCAGGGCCAAGGCTGGTAATCAATACCAGTTCTGGTCCTAAAGCTGGCGAGGTTTCAAAACCGTTATGGCAAGAACCAGCGCGCGATAGAGCCACTCCCTCGCGCGACGATTTCGATCATCGCGCGACGGTTCTCGTGGGGATTGGTGTCTTGCTGTTTTGTGCTTTATTTATGTATAGATCACTGCAAGCATGTTAAAAACCAGTTTACTGCTTTCCTTTGTTAGAAATGCTAGTTGTACTTCAATATGAGTTTCTGTTATTTTGGAGTACCACTGGGAACATTCTGGATCTGTCCCAGAACCCAGAAAATGTGAACCAAGCACTGGTCTGTCCGCGCCAGGGCGCAACCATCCTGCGCCAGGGCGCACCATCGCGCGACAGACTCAGTCCATCGCGCGACAGTGCGCCAGGGCGCACCCTCGCGCGACAGTGTGACTCCATCGCGCGACAGTTTGCCTCCGACCAGTGAGTGGCCTTGCACGGGTAGCTTGGCCTTAAGCCATTATTTTGTCCCCACACTGTTTATGGGGTGTTTTGTCAATTTCTAGGGCTTTTAAGCCTTTAAACTGTATATTATGCTGCCTATAAACTGCGTGGTTTGTCCTGGGTGTGCACTGGTCCTTCCAGAGCCCAGAAGGTTTGAGAATAAGAGTTGTGGGTTTAAGCTCACCGGCGCGCGTGTGTCTTGGAGTTGTGCGCACAGGAGTAAACAACATGTAGTGACTTGTTCAGTGCATGCTGGTTTCTTCCTGCGCACGTCACTCCAAAACAGGGGCCCTCCAGTTTGTTTAAACTCCACAGCAGTCTGTTCTCATCCTATACTAACTGCTCATCTATGCTATCTATCACATCCTGCAAACATGTTACAGTTTTAATCCCCTTTAACTGTTTCCCCGCCCTAATTGGCTAAAAATTGATTAATCAAACAGAATCGCAAACAAAACAACATTTTCGCAAATGCCTAAGTAAAGACCGATCTCCGGATTGGGCGAGAGGGGTGCCATAAAACCCTTCCCCTCTCGTAACCTGGCTCCCGAACCCAGATATGGTTATGACGGACTGGTTCCTTACCTTTTTCAAATCAAACAGCGCGGCAAGTGCTTCGAAATACGGTTCCTTGGGTGTCGGACCTTCAAACCCAAGTGGCGACTCTGTATTTTCGCGAGCGCTTGACGTCCAGCTTCAAAAAGCGCTCCCGCGAACCGGCAGCATCTCTCCTTTCTCAAAAAAGGGTGGGGAACGGAATCCCTTCTCCGAGGAAAGAAAAATCGGGCAAATCGCATTGCCCACAGTGGCGACTCTGCTGGGGATCGAACCAATATTGGTCTATATTTAGAATTTAATACATTTGAGAACAATCCCACAAAAGCCTGTCAAAATAGTGAGCTTCGCGCTGCTAAAGAAAGGATTGGTGATTTAACAGGGCCTCGTGTCCGGCCATCCAATCTGGGGCTTTTCCGATTGTTCTCTCGTGTAGTTTCCTCTAAGTATTGATCAATAAAGAGAGCTAAATTTGAAAAGGCATTTGCGAATTTGCGATTCTATTCCATTAATCAAACTTTTTAGCATTCTCATTTGCATCGATGTGGGATAAGCCTCGTTGGATCGTTTTGGCAATCTGGCACGGTTTACCGGAGCCCGGGGACCCCGAATGACCAACAACCTTCGACGATGATGAGTCATTCTACCGTTCGACTGTTGCTCTGCGGTTACACGGGCAGCGGGAGGTATATCTTGGCTCTAGTCCGAGGAACCTGTTACAAGCCAAAACCAGCCTTTGCATATACAAAGCACTAGAACTCTCCAAACTAGGACAGGTACCTACAGGGTAAGATTACTTGCATCTAACCCCCATGTACTGTCTACGTGTTACTGTTTTCCCTATCGCATGTACTGTACATACATTATTTTGCATAGGAGCATGCTTAGAGTGGTTCTTTCTTTCGAGTTTGTCTTGCGCAGTCTAAGACGTTGTTGGACCCGATGAGGAGTCGTTCATTCTGTTGAATGTTCGTTATCAATCGCAAAGTCCTTAGTTCAATGAGACTTTGAGAAATCAAAATTTACTAAGTCCTTGGCTCATGCCCGGTTAAGAATTCAACCAAAAATATGGAACAACAAAAGTAGTGATGCCGTGTCACTGGCGCCACCCAGGTTGAAGTGCGAAGTCACTATACACCGCCGTGTTCAAGGTTAAGGTGCCATGTCATCACCACCGAGTTGTTCCAAATTCAAAGTTGAACCTTCAAATGGGACTAGTCGAAGATTTAGTCTATTTTGACATCTTTTAGGATCTGACGATCTACTCAGGGACACATGGCCGAAAAGAATTCTGAGGATTCTGGCAACGTCTGAAATTCGTGAGGCAAACTCGTCTCTGTTTCTGTACATACATACTGTTTTACGTAAAAGCTGTTTAGGGCGGCTTCTAGGTTGTCTCTCTTTCGAGTCTGTCTCATGCCTATTAGGACGCTACTATGACCCGATGAAGAGTCGTGCATCTCGATGGTGCACGTTGCTAATTTTCAAAATCCTTAGATCAGCGAGACTTTGGGAAATCAAACCTTTTTAAGTCCTTGGCTCATGCCCGATTGAAGTTTCAACCGAAAATAAGGAACCACAAAGTATGGATGCCATGACACTGGCACTACCCAGGTTGAAGTGCGAAGTCACTATACACCGCCGTGTTCAAGGTTAAGGTGCCATGTCATCTATACCAAGTTGTTCCAAGTTCAAAGTTGAAACTTCGAGAATGGAATAGACAAAGGCTTAGTCTGTTTTGACATCTCTTAGTGTTAGTTGATCTATTCAAACGATACACCCTCGAAAAGATTTCCGAGGATTTTGGCAGCGTCCAAACATCATGAGACAGACTTGTCTGTAGTTGTAGAGTCTAGGAGGACACCGACGATGATGTGTACATTGCATTGTTCTTGTACATAGCATTCTAATTGCTGCAGGAACGTCACTGAGCTTTCAATTACTTTACTGTCTAGTTTGGAACCATTGCACCGAACAAGAGAGTACCGAAAGGAAGAGCCAAACCTACTTGGGAACGTCTGCACCGGAATCCGATTCAAAGGCTCGTCAGGCTAGGACCCCATTCAGTTACAACGGAGGCTTCTCCAGATTCACTGTTGGCCACCCTGCAGTCGGGTTCGCCATCGATATTGCAAAAAGCCAAGCCGCCGGCTTCCCCATCTTCAGCTTCTTCATCAAAGCTCCATTGAAAAACCTGCAATGGCAGATCAGCCGCAACCGCTCACTCTGGAAACCATGCTCATGAACCTCCAGAACAGTATCACTGCTATGCAACAGAGGGCCACTCAGACTGATGCCTCCATCTCCCATTTGAATGACCTTATCAACACTCGTCTTCCATCAGCAGCCGAAGAGGAAGGCGAGGACGATGAGGATGTTCATGCAGAACCTGTCTTTGTCGAGGATCAAAACCATGCAGGGCGTCTCATTGTTCAGCCAAACCCTAGAGAGGCTCGTGTGCCTGCTCCAAATCCAAACCCCGCTGTTGTTAGGCCTGTTCAAAACCCTGACATAGTTGTTCTTATGGCCAAGATAGCTAAGCTGGAAGAAGCAATTTCAAAATCCGAGAAGATCAGTGCAGGGGGAATTGACCTGGATCGTCTCTGTTTGTACCCTAATGCTAGGCTTCCTGACAAATTCAAGATGCCTGACTTGGTTAAGTTCGACGGGAGCAGTGATCCCAAGACTCATCTCTTTGGCTACCATGCTGCAATGAAGTTGTTGGGTGTGGAAAGTGAGGCCATGTCTCAGCTTTTTCCTCAGACTCTCTCTGGGCCTGCCTTCCATTGGTTCACGTCGCTTGACATCTCCAAAAGAAGAACTTGGGAAGACATAGGGGTTGCCTTTGTCTCGCAGTACAGTTATAACTCTCAGCTCAAGATGACTACTCGTGAGTTGGAGTCCACCAGAATGAAAGCAAATGAGTCCTTTGCGGATTTTGTTAAGAGGTGGAGAGCCAAAGCCGCATTGATGACTGATCGCCCGAGCGAGAGGGATCAACTTCGCATCATCTCCCGCAATCTCCAGCCAGATTATGCCAGGCACCTGGTTCTTGTTCAAGCGTCTGCTAACTTTGAAACCTTCTTCGACTCCGGCCTGGCCATTGAGGATGCACTACAGAGCGGAATTTTGCCTAGGGGAGAGTCTTCCTCACAAAAAGCTAAGCCGAGGGCTTACTCTGGAAATAGTAGCGCTCTGTTTGGTGGCAGCAATTACGCCAATTCAACTACAAATGGGGACAACGCTGCTGCTTCCTCCAATCGCGCTGTCGATGTCAATCAGGTTCAAAACGCCCAAAGCTATCGGGCCCGAACCCAACCTCGAAGTTTCTCTGTCTTTGAGGCACCTCTGTCCGCAGTGATGGAAAAACTTGTCAAGTCTGGGCATCTCAAGCCTTTGACGCCAACTTCTTCGCCAAAAGTCCTACCTTCTGGTTACAAACCTCACCTCTTCTGTGCCTTCCACCAAATGCCTGGCCATCCCACTGATGCATGCTATCGTCTTCGACATGAGATTCAAGATCTCATTGATAATAGCACGGTTCACGTTCCACCAAAGCCCAACGTCATTTCCAACTCCTTGCCTCAACACAACTCTGACCCTCTGGTTGGTCAGATATCTATCACCTCCACTCAAATTAACCCTAGCTCCACTATATTCAACCCTAGCCACTATATCATCCCAGAAAGCCAACCCAAACCAGTTGTATCCATCCCGTTTGAACCGGAGGTTAACATGATGGCTGTAGGTTGGGCAATTGAGGTCTTCACTGCTGACACCTGGATTGACAGTTATGAGAAGCTTGCAAAGGGGAAGACTGACCGGCTGAGGTCCATTGATCAAAAGAGCACCGAGTAGGTTTGGTCGAAGAAGCTAAGGAAGCCGAAGTGCTGTTGCTTGGGCCTGACACCCGCTGGATCCTACCTCTTTTTGTGGAAGCTATGGGTAGCTTTTTAAATATTGCATTTTCAAACCGCGTCTAGTTTGCATTGGCGTTTTGTCTAAGTCTGACACAGAGTCGTTTGCATTCGTCTAAGTCTAGCTCTGAGTTGGAGGTTGTGCCTCTTGGCCCTCCACGTCGTAGCTTTTGTTTTAAAGTTTGAGTCTGCTATACTTGGCAACCCCGAGGGGCTTTCCTTATGATATGCATTATCTTGCTTCTAAGTACTTTGCTGGCTTTTGAATAAATTGTGTCAACCTTGACGACGAAGGGATAGATTTTGATGGGATCCTTCCCAAGAAAATGTGTTCCCTCGCCGAAAGGGAAGACAAAAGGCATGCTCAGCCTATTAATTGAAATAGTAGTTTCAAATAAACTTAAAAGATGAGGTAGGCCTCCGAATGGTTCAAATTGGTTCAACACTATCTGCAGAGGAGCATTGTGCCCGGTCAGACAGGCTCAAAAAGTTCATCAACATCTTGGCAATGTCTCACAAAGACACACCCGGCGTTGATCCTGAGATAAAGGAACATCAAATCCCCTTGCTACCAGGCACCAAACCATACAAAGCAAAGCTCAGAAGGTCCAGCGCCTCTACCATGTTCAAGTTTGCAGGAACAGTGTTCCGCCAAGCACAAGTTAGAAAGTTCAAAATTGGCCCGGAGCAAGGAGTTTTCAGCTAAAGCACTCTGGACCCTGTGCCATCAAAGACATTTTATCTGGGGCTGCAACCAAAGATCATCGATCTCAACGGCAACAAATCCAATACCTTGGTCAACATGGATCAACTCAAAAGCCTTTTCCCTGAGAGAAGCTCGTTGGGCTGAAAACCCCAAGGGTGGGCAGTTCCAAGCAAAAGTTAGAGCAGTCTGCTAGACCAAGAACCTATGAAGGAGGTCTAGGCAAAAGTAAAGGCAATGTTTGAAAGCTCGCTAGACCGAAAACCCGAAGTGGCGGTTCTAGGCAAAAGTTAGAGCATAAAAAGTGAGGTAAAATACTCGAGTGAACCTTGGCTTGAACTACGTTTTGACCTGATTCCCTAGCTTGGGATACGTAGGCAGTCTCTCCTTGAGACTCGGTCGCAATCTATCAATTGGATCCATGGTTGACATTTGGTACACATCAAAGGTCGAAGAGGATCAAAGATCAAGCTGCATGGGAGGCGTCTGAAAGGGGGAAAACCTTTTGTTTTTCAGTTTTATTACAAACTACTACTTCAATTTCAAAGCTGAGCATAAAGCCTTAAAAGAAATTAAGCATCAAAAACAGAACGAAATGCTGGTGAGGCCTAACGGCTCACAATTTATTCTAAATTCAACGAAGTCTGATGTGAGCAGTTGCAGTAGCTTTGCATTTATATGCGCTAGTTTGAGGTTCACCTGCACTTGTTCATAGTTATATGCGTTGGTCTCAACCCTGCGCGCACTTTTTCAATTCGTACAGCAATCGATAGCAGTCAGCTACTGCCTTCGAGTCCTGTTCAAGGGGCTTTTGCCAAGTTTGGTCATGCCGTGTAGACTTAATGTGACTGCACGGGGGTGTCGGTTTCAGTCCGGGCCTATATGTGTCTTCATTTGCGTCTTATGTCCATCTTTGTGGCATTTTTCTAGATTTCAATCCATTGTCATGTCGAGATGCTTTTCTCAGTTCATCCAGGTCACCGTACATATATTTTGACCTTGTGCAAGTGTCAGTTTCACCTGTCTAAAGGGATATTGTGAGTTTTGGCACGTTAATGCCCAAAATTTCATTATTCTCCATGTGTCTAAAGATCCGCATCGTATCCTTGGGATCTTTCTCCCTTTTCGTTTGAGCTAGGCGAGTTTATGCATGTGTGCGTATCTCTGTGTCGACTCAGTTCACTTGTCAATGCAAATTAGATATTAGCGCATGGTTTATATGTCAATAAACTGAAAAATGCAATTTTTACATTGCTACCCTAGCTTCTATGATCTACAAGCAGTAGAATCTCGTCAACGGCAGGGGTACGTCAACCTAAGGCCAAGCAAAGCATATCTCTGGGGCTTGTCCGCCCAAGCATCGAAGAAAGGGCATGCAAGCCCAATGCCACATCGCTATATGTCAACTGGGCACGCCAGCCCGCTCAGTGTCTCTCTGTCTGGGTGCGCATCTCCAGAGCAAAAGACAGTAAAGTACTGGGGCTCAGTGGTAGTCCTTAGGCATCGTTGTCCTCTTAGGAGCCACCCTTAGCTTGCATCCGCTTTTTCAATTTGTGCATTTTGTTAGTATACATCTTTGCATATTGTATATATCAACTGTCAAAAACAGGAAGGTGGCCAGAATGGTTGCCATCAAGACTTTGTTTACCAAAGGATGCGATGCTATCTCCTGCGGTGTTGTTCTGTTTGTTAGCGGAGGCGATGGAAATCTCCCTAACTCTCGATTTGTTGGCCCAAGGATGCGATGCAATCTCCTGCGGTTTTGTTCTGTTTGTTAGCGGAGGCGATGGAAATCTCCCTAACTCTCGATTTGTTGGCCGAAGGATGCGATGCAATCTCCTGCGGTTTTGTTATTGTTGGTCAGCGAATGCGAAGAAATCTCCCTAAGTCCACGATTTGTTCGCCAACGGATGCGATCGAAAATCTCTTGCGGCATTGTTCACATGGCAGGATGCGATAAAATCTTCTGCGGAACCGATTCAACGACAGCCGGTCCTGTCCAATCTTCAACGGCTCGATCATTTTGTATAGTGATCCGCCCTTTCAAATCAACGACAGCCGGTCCTGTCCAAACTCAACGGCTCGATCATTCTGCACACTGATCCGCCCTTTCAAATCAACGACAGCCGGTCCTGTCCAAACTCAACGGCTCGATCATTCTGCACACTGATCTGCCCATCTCAAATCAACGACAGCCGGTCCTGTCCAAAACTCAACGGCTCGATCATTCTGCACACTGATCTGCCCGTCTCCAATCAACGACAGCCGGTCCTGTCCAAACTCAACGGCTCGATCATTCTGCACACTGATCTGCCCGTCTCCAATCAACGACAGCCGGTCCTGTCCAAAACTCAACGGCTCGATCATTCTGCACACTGATCTGCCCGTCTCAAATCAACGACAGCCGGTCCTGTCCATTTCTCAACGGCTCGATCATTCTGCACACTGATCGGCCCATCTCAAATCAACGATAGCCGGTCCTGTCCAAATTCAACGGCTCGATCATTTATACTGATGATTCTCCCATCCTGTCAAATTCCTCAACGGTTTGATCACTCAGCTCATTGATCTCTCCGTCCACATCAACGACAGCCGGTCTTGTCCAATCTTCAACGACTTGATCATTAAGCACACTGATCTTCCTGTCTCTAGTTCAACGACGGTCTGCCATATCGTCCTTCTCAATTCAGCAATGGTCAGCCATATCATCAACGACAACCGACCGCATCGCCTGTCTCTGTCCATTCAGCGATTGCAACCGACCACATCGCCTGTCTCTGTCCATTCAGCGATGACAACCCACCACGTCGCCTGTCTCTGCCCATTCAGCGACGACAATCAACCACATCGCCTGTCTCTGTCCATTCAGCGATGACAACCAGCCATATCGTCTGTGTTCGCCCCGATCAACGACGATCAGATTATCGTCCGACGGTTTGTTCAATGTTCCCCAGGAGAGTCCGCCTCGGCCTGCCCCCGAACGACTACCTCTACATCAGTCTAGCTTCACACGCATCTTCCAGCAGCCTTATTGCTCTGTCTCGGATGGTCTTTGATAAGAAGATTGGCTCTGATTCCCAACAGATGGAATTCAACCTACCTGACACGACCTACCCGTGTTTGTTGGAATACTTTGTGCCGAGGATAGCTTGATCCCCAGCAACGACGGCCTGTCCCGTCCAAATCTGCAACGACAGCCTGTCCTGTCCAAATTTGATCAACAAGCGGCGATTCGCTCGTCCACTTCTACTTCCATCCCCGGCAATGGACCTGCCTGTCCATTCCACCAATCAGGTTCCTTAAGTATACTTGTCTACTTTGCTAGTATGCTTTGCTCTGGATTACCTTGAGGGGTGTCTAGAAATCTTTGACGTTACTTGTACCAAGTCGATGGTGCTTCAAGTGCCGTCAAAGAGGGGCTACTGTAGACACCCCAATCTGGGCTTCCAGATTAGTTTACTTACGGTTTTTGATTCCCCGATGATGAAATGGATCAAGAACGCCTTGGGAATGATAGCGTGTTTGAGCTTTGAGTGTTTGCAAAACCCTTGAACCTAACCTAGCCTAAGCTACTTCAAAAACCAAAAACCCTACTGGTCCGCGCCAGGGCGCAACCATCCCGCGCCCGGGCGCACCATCGCGCGCCAGAGTCACTCCATCGCGCGACAGTGCGCCAGGGCGCACCATTGCGCGACAGACTGACTCCGTCGCGCGATGGTCCAACCTACCACCAATCTTTCTGAAGGAGGACAGTTAGCCACCAATGCAACCTCAGCCAGGCCTCGTGGACTGGCTGAAGGCCTCTGTTTCCAACCAGATTCACCCCCTTTCCCTATATATATCCCCATTTGTTTCTCTTTCAAAGGGTTACAAAAATTCAAAAAAACTAAGCACAAGCTCTAGTGCTTTTTCATCCATTTTCACACCTCAACCAAGAACATAGCTTGTTCTTCCTCTTCCATCACACAACCATTCAAACACCTCATTCAAGTTTCAAACCTCAAAGCTCAATCATCCGTTCAAACTCAATCTAGGTATAGCATACCTACTGTCTTTCTGTTCTGATCCCTGAGGGGGGCTGGCAGGGCCAAGGCTGGTAATCAATACCAGTTCTGGTCCTAAAGCTGGCGAGGTTTCAAAACCGTTATGGCAAGAACCAGCGCGCGATAGAGCCACTCCCTCGCGCGACGATTTCGATCATCGCGCGACGGTTCTCGTGGGGATTGGTGTCTTGCTATTTTGTGCTTTATTTATGTATAGATCACTGCAAGCATGTTAAAAACCAGTTTACTGCTTTCCTTTGTTAGAAATGCTAGTTGTAGTTCAATATGAGTTTCTGTTATTTTGGAGTACCACTGGGAACATTCTGGATCTGTCCCAGAACCCAGAAAATGTGAACCAAGCACTGGTCTGTCCGCGCCAGGGCGCAACCATCCTGCGCCAGGGCGCACCATCGCGCGACAGACTCAGTCCATCGCGCGACAGTGCGCCAGGGCGCACCCTCGCGCGACAGTGTGACTCCATCGCGCGACAGTTTGCCTCCGACCAGTGAGTGGCCTTGCACGGGTAGCTTGGCCTTAAGCCATTATTTTGTCCCCACACTGTTTATGGGGTGTTTTGTCAATTTCTAGGGCTTTTAAGCCTTTAAACTGTATATTATGCTGCCTATAAACTGCGTGGTTTGTCCTGGGTGTGCACTGGTCCTTCCAGAGCCCAGAAGGTTTGAGAATAAGAGTTGTGGGTTTAAGCTCACCGGCGCGCGTGTGTCTTGGAGTTGTGCGCACAGGAGTAAACAACATGTAGTGACTTGTTCAGTGCATGCTGGTTTCTTCCTGCGCACGTCACTCCAAAACAGGGGCCCTCCAGTTTGTTTAAACTCCACAGCAGTCTGTTCTCATCCTATACTAAACTGCTCATCTATGCTATCTATCACATCCTGCAAACATGTTACAGTTTTAATCCCCTTTAACTGTTTCCCCGCCCTAATTGGCTAAAAATTGATTAATCAAACAGAATCGCAAACAAAACAACATTTTCGCAAATGCCTAAGTAGAGACCGATCTCCGGATTGGGCGAGAGGGGTGCCATAAAACCCTTCCCCTCTCGTAACCTGGCTCCCGAACCCAGATATGGTTATGACGGACTGGTTCCTTACCTTTTTCAAATCAAACAGCGCGGCAAGTGCTTCGAAATACGGTTCCTTGGGTGTCGGACCTTCAAACCCAAGTGGCGACTCTGTATTTTCGCGAGCGCTTGACGTCCAGCTTCAAAAAGCGCTCCCGCGAACCGGCAGCATCTCTCCTTTCTCAAAAAAGGGTGGGGAACGGAATCCCTTCTCCGAGGAAAGAAAAATCGGGCAAATCGCATTGCCCACAAATATTATCATGTTATTTGTTCAATTTACTAAGAGAATCACTTCACCCAAAGGGAAAATTTCAAAAAAGCCCCTGAACTTTCTGATAACTTGCAAAAAAAACACCTGGATTTTCACTATTGGCAAAAAAGCACCTGAACTTGGCATTCCGTTACCAATTAGACCTCTGCCGTCTAATTCTGTCAATATGTAACGGATGGAGTTAACGGAAGGCATTAACTTTTTATTTTTTTTACTTTTTACATTCAAAAATTACTTTAACTCTTTCTTTTTTATTGGTAAATAAATATGCAATAAAGTTCTTTTTTTTCTTATTATTTATCGAAAATTACTTTAACCCTATTTTTTATTTTCAAATTTTACCTTTTCTCCCTCTCTCTCCCTCCCGTTTTTTCTTATTAGAATCGACTCCACACCACCAATTAACCCACAACCAACCGCCAAAGCCTTTGCCACAATTTCATAAATTCAAAAGTTCTTTTAACCTCCTTTTTGTAACCTTTTCCTTTTTTTACTACTTTTACTTACAAAAATTACTTTTAACTCATTCTTTTTTTAGTCATAAATAAATATGCAATAAAGTTCTTTTTTCACTACTCTTTTCCAAAAATTATTCACCCCCATTTTTAACTATTTATGAAAATTATTTTAACACCCCCCTGCTTCCCCGCACCCTGCCCCTTTTTTTTTTTTTACTTTCAAATTTAACCCCACAACCAACTGATAGAGGAATTTTGGATTTTTCTAATCTGATCGGTGGAGAGAAGAGGGGGGAGGATTTTCATCAGTGAAGAGAGAGAGAGAGAGAGAAAGAGAGAGAGAGAGAGAGAGAGAGAGAGAGAGAGAGAGAGAGAGAGAGAGAGTATTTGAAAGTAAAAATGGGTCTTAAAGTTATTATTATAAATAGTAAAGATTAGAGTTAAAGTAATTTTTGATAAATAGTAAGAAAAAAACTTTATTTCATATTTATTTACAACTAAAAATAAAGAGTTAAAAGTAATTTTGGAAGTAAAAAAAATATAAAAAATAAGAATGCTAAGAAAAAGGAGGTTAAAAGTAATTTTGAATTTCTGAAATTAGAGCTTGAGCTTTGGCAGTTGATTGGTGGAGTGGGGTTAAAGTTCTAAAAAAAGAACTTTGTTGCATATTTATTTATGACTAAAAAAAGAATGAGTTAAAAGTAATTTTTGAAAGTAAAAGTTGTAAAAAAAGAAAAAGTTACAAAGAGGAGGTTAAAAGAAATTTTGAATTTATGAAATTGTGGCTAAGGCTTTGGCGGTTGGTTGTGGGGTTAATTGGTGATGTGGAGTCGATTCTAATAAGAAAAATAGGGAGGGAGAGAGAGGGGGAAAAGGTAAAATTTGAAAATTAAAAATAGGGTTAAAGTAATTTTTGATAAATAATAAGAAAAAAAAAGAATTTTGCTGCATATTTATTTACCAATAAAAAAAGAAAGAGTTAAAGTAATTTTTTAATGTAAAAAGTAAAAAAAAATAAAAAGTTAACGCCTTCCGTTAACTCCATCCGTTACATATTGACGGAATTAGACGGCAGGGGTCTAATTGGTAACGGAATGCTAAGTTCAGGTGCTTTTTTGCCAATAGTGAAAGTCCAGGTGTTTTTTTCCAAGTTGTAAAAAAGTTCAGGGGCTTTTTTGAAATTTTCCCTCACCCAAATTTGGGCAAAGATTTGGGTCAAAAGCTTGATTTGGGTATGAAATCTCCAATGCTAAATCCTTATTTTTACCCAAATCTATTGTACTGAATGACACAATTGTAATTAGTGAGTGACACACTTGTAACTAATGAGATTAAAACTAGGGTTTGAGAAAAATAGGTATGGATTTGGTTGAGGAAATGAGTAATGCTCAAAATGAATAGGAAAGTGGGTATAACATTGGAAATGAGTTTTAGGTTTTTTACTCAAATTTTGGGCATGATTAATAAAATGGATAAGGATTAAAGATGTTCTTTTACGTCAATTCGTTTATTCTTATTTTCTTTTTCTTTTTTTTTTGTGATGAAGAGGGATCTCTGAACCAGCTTGCGCACATTACAGGATTAATTTCTTGGGAAAATGATGGCTAATGACGTATTTTGATAATTAATACCCGCCAAAGACATTTTTAGCATTAATATTCTCAACATGTTCTTAGCGAATATTAATTATCAAAATACGTTCTGCACCGTCATTTTTCCTAATTTCTTTAGGAAAAATGACGGCCAATGACATGTTTTGATAATTAATATCCACCAAGAATATTTTCAGCATTAACAAATATTCTTAACTTGTGTATTAATTATCAAAACGCGTTCAAAGCCGTCATTTTCCCATTTCTTGAGCTCCCACCAGCCTAACCCAAAGGGCTTTTATCCATGGGTGGCCCAAGGGCTTTTCTTATTCTTTCTAGAGTTTTTTTTGAAAACATCCCTCCAACTATCCACCAGATTTTTACTTAGTCCTCAAACTATCAAAATGCTTTATTTAGTCCTCCAACTATTAGCTTGCGTTCTATTTAGTCCTTCCGTTAAGTTTCAAACGGCCACAGTAGACGGCAATGTTTTGTTTAAAAAAAAAAAGGTTTCCAACCACCAATTTGCAATCCTATGGAGTAGAAACGTGATTATGAGAGCCTTAGAGACAAAATTTGATTATGTCTCTTTAGAATAATATGATCAGAATAATAAGATTTTCACACCCATTCAAACGGATTAAAATTTGAGCACTTAATTTTTTAATTACATTTTTTAATATATAAACCGTCTCAAAAAATTAAATGCTCAAATTTTAATCCGTTTGAATGAGTGTGAAGATCTTATTATTTTGATAATATTATTCTAAATAGACATAATCAAATTTTGTCTCTAAAGCTCTCATAATCACGTTTCTACTCCATTGGATTGCAAATTTGTAGTTGAAAACTTTTTTTTTTAAACAAAACGTTGCCGTCTCAAAAAATTAAGTGCTCAAATTTTAATCCGTTTGAATGGGTGTGAAGATCTTATTATTCTGATCATATTATTCTAAGAGACATAATCAAATTTTGTCTCTAAGGCTCTCATAATCACGTTTCTACTCCATAGGATTGCAAATTGGTAGTTGGAAAACTTTTTTTTTAAACAAAACGTTGCCGTCTCAAAAAATTAAGTGCTCAAATTTTAATCCGTTTGAATGGGTGTGAAGATCTTATTATTCTGATCATATTATTCTAAAGAGACATAATCAAATTTTGTCTCTAAGACTCTTATAATCACGTTTCTACTCCATAAGATTGCAAATTGGTGGTTGGAAACCTTTTTTTTTTAAACAAACGGTGCCGTCCTACTGTAGCCGTTTGAAACTTAACGGAATGACTAAATAGAACGCAAGCCAATAGTTAGAGGACTAAATAAAACATTTTGATAATTTGAGGACTAAGTAAAAATTTGGTGGATAGTTGGAGGGATGTTTTCAAAAAAAACTCTTCTCTCTAATAATTTTCTTCCAGAACTTCCTAACACAAACCTTGGACAAAACAAGAGTTCCACTACGGCTGGTTGAGACCAACGACTTCTTCCACCCCGGCGCCGGCGGAGGAGTAATCAGAAGAACCGTAAAGAAAGCATCCACAAATCTGAAATACCCCAAGTTCTAAAGAAAGAAATAGTAGTATGTCCAAAGGAGAGACCAACGACTTCTCCCACTGGGCAATCCTTCCGCCGGAGATCATCGCCCACATACTCTCTCGACTGCCGGTGAAGTCTCTTTGCCGATTCAAGTGCGTCTCTCCCTCGTGGAATTCCCTAATCTCATCCCCCTATTTCGCCCAAACACACCTCAATCGAACCAACGCCAGTAACCCTAAACACCTCGTCCGCAACTTCATTTTCATTAGCCGGTCTCACGATCTCTACTCCGTCAATCTCACCGCTGATATTCCGTTTGCCACGAAGATTGATTTTCCTAAACCGCTCCAACAACCACCCGAGAACAAGTGGGCCAATGTATTAGGCTCTTGCAACGGCTTGCTTCTTGCTTCCGATAAAGGTTATAATTCCAACTTACTCTTGTTGAATCCGTCTACTAGAGAATGTAAGAAACTGCCTCCGTTCCCTTTTGTCATCGATCCTTACTTTTATGGATATGGTTTGGGTTATGATTCATCTAAGGATGATTACAAGGTCGTGGTGCTCTCGTCTTGTAATACTGAATCTGGATCTGAGTCTGAATCTTCTACTCTGAGTGGTACAACGATTGTGGCTGTCTACTCACACAAAACTAATGCTTGGAGGAGAATTCAAGATATCCATTATGGCCTTTACTTGACTTCGTTTGGTGTTTACTGTAATGGGCGTCTCCATTGGCTTTATCGGAGGGGTAATTCGTATCTGATGGTTGCTTTCGATTGGGCGGATGAGATTTTTAGGGAAGTGCCATTGCCTGCTTCATTTGCTCACGACAACTTTGAGTATTATCATGTGGTGATTGTTGGGGATTGTCTATGTTTGGTTGATAAAAGAAGAAGTGTCATTTGGATGATGAAGGAGTACGGGGTTAGAGCGTCGTGGACCAAAATTTTGATTTGTAGACATAATATGTGTCTACTGGATGTGTTGGGTTTGTTTGCGGAAGAGGAATTTGTGTTGAACAGAACGGGAAAGATGATACGGAGACTTGAGAAAGATCAATTAGTTGTGTACAATCCCAAACAAGGAGCGCTGAGGGGCATTCCGGTTCGTGGCATTCCGACTAAATTTAAATTTGGGGGCACCTATGTCGAGAGCCTTGTCTCTCCTCATCTATGTAATTATGGAGGAGGGATTGGGAAGCAAGGACAATCTTCTTCAGGTATGTTAGAGACATAGAGATGACATTGTTTGTTTTGTTCGTTAATAATTGTCATATGTCCATACATATGCATGTATCTCATAGGGATGATCTTTGGATACTTGATCATCCCTAACGATACGGATAATCTTTGGATACTTGCGGGTAAGTGTTATTTGGTACTTCCTAAATGCACCTGTGGTTTGAAAATTAATTCTCTTTCTTGAAGTATCATATACTTCTTGGATACTGTTATGTAACGTATTTGAATCTCGCTGATACTTTTCAGATACTTTTTGGCAGTGTTCTAAAACAAGGATTACTAATTAATGAGAACGTCTCTGGTACACACCCCCGTACGGTATGGACCCGTCTAAACATACCATTGAGATGCGTAACATAGGCATAACAAGCATAACATAGGGGCGTAACTAAAACCATTGAGAGACATAACCTAAGCGTAACCTTGCATACCATATGCACCCTTACCATTGAGAGGCATAACTTGACCATGGCATAAATTGAATCATTGAGAGTCATAACCCAAAACCAGCGTAACATATTTAGTTATGCCAGGTGTGTACTGGAGTTATTTTCCCTAATTAATATGCACCAATTAATCGCCCGAACGTGGTCGACCGTCCGACTAACACCTGGTGACTTTTAGAACGTTGCTTTTTGGATAAACTTGTTTTCTCTGTTCTTGAGATCGTGACATCTCTTATGCAGCTCAAATGTAAATTACGAACAAGTTAGTGATTGGACCACTGTGCTCTTCCTAAAAGGAAAGCTTTAGCCACATATTTTTCCAATGTCATTATTCATCTCAACTTGCTTATGGCTCTTCCTTCAAACTCTCGATTTGTTGATGGTGGTGCTATTTAAATTTCAGATATCTTTTGCTACGTTGCCTCGTCCATTTGAAAATTATATAAGTGATAATCATTGGAAGGCTTGAATACTCTTTGGCCATCTCCTAAAACTATTTGGCAGCGCAGGAAGAAAACTTGGTCTGTTCACCTGAACATTTTGCTCACTGCCAAGGTACTTGATCAGCTACGTATTGAATTTCCCTGCAATTCCAACGACCCCAGCCCAACTGCCCCAGCTTCTCTTCAATTCGTTCCAAGTGAATGCACCCCTGCTATTCCAACTACTCTGTCTTCAATTCCTTCCCTCCACCGACCCCTGAGTTGAATTTCACCCAGTGTACTAATATATAAACACGTGTCCGTCACGGAACGGGGGGCTCTGCTGTCCCTTACTCTTAAGGGACAGCACCTGCTGCCCTGGATGAGCGGGGCCCGCTCCGGTCTCTCTCCGATGATCAGAAACGTTCATTTCCTAAAGCTCGTCGAGTAGAACAACTTTGCAAAAAATTAGCTCAATCGGATATTATTAAGTGCCTGGTTGGAACACATATAACTTTCCAATAATGGGTTTCAATGGATTTGATTTTTAGTGTATCTTTCAAGATAAAAATGTTTCGATTAGGCACTTAATGATATCCGATCGAGCTGTTTTTTTGCAGAGTTGTTCTACTCGACGTGCTTTACGAAGTGAACGTTTTCAATCATCAGAGCGAGACCGGAGCGGGCCTGCTTGGCCCGGACAACAGGTGACAGCAGAGCCCCCCAGTCCGTCCGTCACCACTTTAACCACTCCGCTCCATCTTTTTTCATTCCAAACTTTCTTCCCTCAATCAAAGAGGATAAACACCGCGGATCAAAAAAAATTATAATCAGAGGATAAAAACCAGATGGATGAGTACGAAGTTTTTGAGAACTCTTTCAACTTAGAGCAAACTCATGGAGTTCAAATTGAAACCCCATCTTCCACCACGTCTATGGAAACCCTAAATTCTCGCTTTCATGGTAAATGCTTTAGGGCCGTGGAGGATGAAGCACTTTGCAGAGATTGGTTGGCCATCTCTCAAGTACTAGATGCCATCGCGAGGGAAGGAAACGATCGGGATGTAATGAAAACAGTGAGATCTCTTGTTTCTAAAACAGGGTAAAACACCTATTTTGAGTTTCCATAATTTATAGAAACTCTAAAAACGTTCATGAAAAAACAAAACGTTACCAAATGCCCCCTCAGTAAATGACATTCCATAAATAATACCCCAGATGTTATGCCCAACCGGTTGCCAAACATGAGGACTATGAGGCAGCGAGTTCTCTTGATGCAAATACCTATATCCAGACTTATTAGTTCACTCTAGTACTAATAACAGCCGAAATGATTTTAGCAACCTTTGCAAGATTGGCGATGACATAGAGAGGATTGGGGCTACGGATGCAGTGTCATACAGAAATAACCGCCGAAACTTTTAAAAACCTCAATTTGAGGCAGTGAAAGTAGGAAAGAGATATGTCACATCCAAAGACAAACGACTACCAAAAAACCGACCCTATGGGGTTAATTAATCACCCCATGTGTTGGCTTACGATGGCGAGGCAGCAAATTTGGCGGTCTGCGGGCTCGCTCAAGTCCGACGACTCTCACCTTGATGAGTTGCACGGGCGGTTCTTGAAGGATCTTCAAAAAGATCACTTTAAGTTAATCGGATCGTGAACTATTCGATCTGACAAATTTTGTCAGTAAAATTCTTGGAAACAACTCTGACTTTTATTTAACTTGAAAAAACATACAAGTGATAAGCATGGCATGCTCACTGTGTTGTGCCATTTAAAATCACTAGCATATAAATAGGGAATTAAACTAGAATGCTCAATTCATTAAAAGTTATTAACCATCAAATAAGCATGACTTCAAATAAAAGAAATAGGAAAGGAAAACCCAGTTTTGCTGTCTAAAACATTGTAAATTATGGTGAAGATTAAAGAATAGAAAATGAGATTATCATCACTAGCTTCTCCTCCCCTACCCAACAATTATTCACTCTCTTTATTCCGAATCGATTCCAATTCTTTCGAATTTGGCTCTCCATGTATTCTGTGGTCCAATAACCATCCGTGTCCTTTTTCATTTTCCGCAAGTGATAACTATGTACCACATATGTCACTTCCCCTTTCAGCTCTTCCTCTTCTCAATCATAGTCGATCGGTAGGTCTAATCAAACTTTCCTCATGCGCAGTTACGTAAAAATAGCAATCCTTTGGATTTGAAATTCTCCTATGGGAATTGACAGTTCGATTGAATGCCCTTATATGCCAACCGTGTTCCCAAACCCGAGTTATGATTTCACCATTCTTTGAGTATCCTAATGGCCCCAACTCATGAGAAGGACCAAGGATCAAACAATATAAAACAACAGTGAGTATAATCAAAGATTTTTGCACACCATATTCTTTCATTACTAATAGCTCAAAATAGTTTTCACTACTGTGTGAACGGCCCAGTGAAAAATACAAGGCATCCATCCAAAGCTCTCAATCCACAAATGATATCTCCGTCCTCACATCTAGGATTTAGCATTGGTACCTCCTCAAATTTATCCCTTTGTGCATCGAAGAAAATAATTTTGTGGGGTGAAAGTAAATAATTACCTGAATCATTCTTAGAGGCAAACCAGTGAAGATTTTCATTGACTATGAGCCCTGAAATCAGTATACGTACTCTATACAGGTAGAGTACAGGAAGTGAATCTCTATCCAACTTTTCCTCCTATGACTACCAACCACAGCAAATTTACCTCCGTGACCTGGAGTCTGATGACCAAGCGCAAGAATGGCCTTGTACTTGTCACTGGTGGAGTCATAGCAAAGTCCAGAACGAACTCGGTAGTCCCTGTCACGCAATCGGTCAAATGCTAGTACTTTCTTGAAGAATCTAGTAATTGGATTCCACAAGAACAAATCCTCATAGGCATGCATAAGCAACAACCTGTTACAAGATCTCAAGAATCGAATCTTGTAAGTATTAGGAGGTGTTCCAGTTTTGTAAAAAAGGAAATTTTAGAAAAGGAACACTACAAGAAATCAAACTTTTTCCGGCGTTTTATAAACGCTGGCAATAGTGAAATAAACGCCGGGAAAAGGCTTCCCGGTGTTTGCACTAAATGCCGCAATTGCCGGGCTCGGGAATACTTCCCAGCGTTTTGTAAACACCGGTTATGTTTTCCGGCATTTTGGCAACTATTTCCAGCGTTTTATAAAACCCCGGGAATAAATCCTTGATCGGCAACTTTTCCAGTCAAGCCCAAAAATCATGTGTTTACACAAATTATTTTCCTAACCATATGGATCTTGTTTGATAAATCTCATTGAGAACTTTTAAACGATACAAAAATATTTTAAAAATATTTTTCATTTTTATTATATTTGAGTTTGAAATTACCTTCTTTTTGAAAAAGAAAGTTTAAAAAGAAAGCGGAACGACACCTTAACAAGATGCATTCATGTTCCAAGGAATATAAACGTTTTTCACTTGAAGTACTTCTTGTTGGTGTTGGTATTGAGTTAGGAGAAAAAGAATATGCGCCCTAGTCGGATAGGACAAGAACTGTCAATGAGCCGGTTTTTGTGGCGGATATGTTAGAGATCGCCATTGCTTGTAAACGCATGTGAATCGAGGAAGAGAATCGAGGGGCAATCGATGATAGTAGTTCGACAATGAATTTTTTTATTTATCTTTCCTAGTTTTCGGTAAAGTCAAAAGGAGTTTCCAAATTGTTGGTGCTAATGGATGCAAGGCGAGTCTCCAATTTGATTTGATTTTAAATGAAAATCTCCCATATGTTGTCGGACATGATCACTTTGAATCTCATAAAGAAAAATTATCCAATACTCTTTGGCAATGATATCTCATAGCTCTCCAAAACCACATACTCCGTATTTACACAGTGCCCGTAATAGAGTTTTGGAGCACTACTTGGCAAGTGACCAAAAAAACCAGCAATGGTATCAACACAATCGTTAAACATAATTTCGGACACAATTTCGTTCGGATTGCACTTGAATCCACGTGAAGTCGTGAACAGTTCGTGAGCAATCGGGTGGTTAACGGTTGGCTCAGCTTGACTCGTTAAGTAAACGAGCCGAGTTTGAGCTTCAATTTTTGGCTCATCTAGTAAACGAGTCCACTTGACTAGTTTGGCAAAAGTTCGGTTCAATTAAAAAAACTCCTTCAGTAAATGACTAAACTCGGCTAGTTAAGGCTCGAGCCTAGCTCAAACTCAAAATTTTGACCCGTTTACGGCCCTAACGTGCATCAAATGACTCCAAATGCAACAGCACGATCATTAATTTCACGATCCGTTGGGTCTACGGAATAATAATTACACTCGCAAACTCCACTTCTTTGCAATTGCAGTTGCATGATCAAACAAAAAAAAACAAAAAAACAAAAAGTCTCCAGTACCCCAAAACCGAGAAACTTTTAGGGATACGGGGGATATCAAGCCCCATCGGATTCACTCCGGTCTGATGCACATTTTTCGGCTATCTTTTTATCACATTTGGATGATCGGTTCTGTTCATTTATAGAGTTCGACGACAATCTTAATCATACCAAAAATTATGTTCTTGGGACTTTACTTATACATGATCGACACTCGTGAAAATCGTGAAAAAAGCAAAATTAGGTCTAATTCAGTGTGTTTTTGACACAATTTTGGTTTTCTTCAATTTTTACGTGTGTCGATCATGTATCAAATAAAATTCAATGAACACAATTTTTGGCATGATTAAGATTCTCATCAACCTCTACACTCTAAAAAATGAACGAAATTGACCATTCAAATGTGATTGAAAAATGGCAAATTCTAAAGGGTGCCCCTAGGGCACAAGATTAAGTATATTTAATTACATGTTTTATACTCATTTCAAGATGTATTAATAACATGTTTTAATGATGACATTGAGAATGCAAAACAGTTTCATTAAACGAAGTTCAAGAGTATTTTCAATGACAATAATGTCCTTGACTCTTCATTTTCTTCTATCTTTTAGAATGACAAAAAAAAAAAGGTGCAAACATTTTCCCTAATGTAACTTGGTACAAAAAAACATATAAGAAAGGAAACACCTAGGAAAAAAAATTACACAAGATTATTCTCAACCAAGAAAGTCAATAGGAAAATAAAGGTATGAATCCAGTGTGCCCAAGAATATTCTTTCAACATTTTCCCGCCAGTAATCGAAGTGTTAGATTTTCAACTTCGGACTCTGAATAATCTAGTGTAATTTTTTTCCAGGTTGAATAATCTAGTATGAATTCAAACACTTAAACTTATGCCCCGGACACACATGTAAGCGGGAGCACTATTAAAAATATTGTTCTGTTTCTCATTTTTTTCCATGATACACCAAAATTGTTCATTTGCCCATAAATTATACCACTACAAATAGTAGTCATATCATTTGTGTTTATTGGAAAACATATTTGAAAAAAAAAACCTCCCAGAAATTATACAACTAGGAATTACGTGATTGATATTAAATTTATTATAATTGGATCTCACCTGTAACACCCCTAATTTTAGGTACGTTAAAGGGATAATTTATTACAGAAATTTAAGAGAGTCACTACTCATTATTACAACATAACCCTCAAAAGAGTATTTTAAACACAAAATAGGAAACAAATAGGGAACTAGGGTTCTTAACTACTGCTCCTCTTGTTCTTCCATCCTAGCGAGTTCTTCGGCTCCGAACGCCTCCAAAGTGAAGAGTTCGCCCGTTCATCTATCAGATCTGACACATTATACCGGCGTCGTCACCCATATAATATGCCAGGGTCACCAAAAGGTAACATCGTGAGCTACGAAGGCTCAATAGTATAATCCTACTTACAACCCTTAACTTATGAACAACAAAACATCGATTTCCACATGATACGTATATACACAGCTGCAAAAGACAATAACATAACCATAATCGCTAAATAACTATCGTTGGTGTCCAAGATTCTCCGACTCGTCATAAACCGTGTTGTTATTTCCACTTTTCTCTTTCCAAAAACCCTTTTTAACTCACCCAACCTCGGTTCCGCCGCGCCGGTCTCCCGAGTATCCTCACAATGGTTCCGCCGTGCCGGGTTCCCATTGGCGTACACACACATACTCACATAATACCTTCGATATGGTCATTATGTAGTTTCCAAAATATTTCCTTCCTCGGAAAACACATTTTCTCCATTGTTAACTTCACCCTAAACGTCATGTCTCTAACTTTCTTGGTTTAGGTGTCTCATGTTCATACCTAACCTTTCGCGGTAGTACTTTCCACATAAACAAGCATTCAACAAATTCCAACAAGATCGTCCAATTCTATATTATCTAGCATGCTTGAAACATCATGAACATAAACCATGCATTTTAAAAGATAACCTTATCTATCAAAGTTACTACTTAAAGACATTCTATTCTCCAACATACGATTCAATACAATACATAGAGTTGGTAGACTAGGATTTCTACCTTACTTCTTGGCGGTGGTCGGCTACAGTGAATCGGTCGTCGGTTTTGGAATTCGGCGGCGTAACGGCTCCGGATTGCTTCGAAAGGAAAAGAGATGTACTTTCTTTTCCTAGAAACAACTTTGCTAACTAAGATGGACTACTTTAAAGATCTATGAGTGGTTTTTGGAAGTGGTTTGGTGGTATTGCTCAAGAACTCAAGAACAAGAAGAATTCTTGAACTTTTGAACTAAAAACTCTAAGAAATTCTAGAGAGAAGGAAGAGTAATGCTTGAAGGTATGGGTTTAAGCTTTGGAGTGGCTTTTATTTATAGGCAAGGCATCCCCTCCCTCCTCTCTTGCCCCCCCCCCCCTCCCTCTTTCCATCTCATTTTTTTTATTCCATGAAATCAAGTTCTCATGGAAGATCAAAGGCTAGATTGCTACGTTTTCATGGCTTGGGTTGTCCTTAGATTTGATTCTTGGAAGGTTTTGTGGTAGAAAAGAGGTTGTACAAGATTCTTAGTGTTAAACATATTGAAAAAATGTACAAAGAGGACAATGGGGTTAAGATTTGGCTAGGAAGAGTAACCACCAAGGATTGGAAGTACAATGGAAGATCAAAAGCCAAGATACCCACCAAATCTCTCTTCTTTCTCTCCCTCTCTCTCTCCTCTCCCTCTCCCTCTCCCTCTCGGCTCACTCTCCCTCTCGGCTCACTCTCTCTCTCTCCCCTCTCTCGGCTTCTCTCTTCCTCTCTCCTCTCTCTCTTGTACTATCTATACATATATATATATATATGTACTACAATGCAAGTATACAAATAAAATATTGGTACTTTTGTACAAAAGATCAAAAGTAGTCTTAAAGTTCAAGATTTTCTTAATAAACTAATAATTTGGCACATGTGTACTTAGGTATTATCTTAATCTTTCAAGTACTAATATAATATATATTTATGTACCATGTGATCTAGGAAGGTCATCTCCCCATTAAACTAGTCCAATTGGTACCAAAACCCCAATATAATATACTATTAAAGTACTTAGAGAATCCTAGGGTTATTAAGTGTAATAAGTACCTGCATAATAAAATATATGTACCACAACACATGGGAATAAGAAAAAGACTAGAATATTCAATCCTTTGTACTAGATGAAAGACTAACCCCTTTTACCCATTGGGCAATAAATCCCCTAACTTCTATTATCCAATGGATAATAGTTACTAGGAAACTTATATAATAAAATAATCCAAAAATGTCCTTTTAGCAATTATAAAAGTCTATTTTTTTTTATAATACTAGTACTTGCTCAAATCCCCATTGAATCCTTTTAATATAAAGAATTGGGTTTCTATTATCCAATGGATAATAGTTCTCCTAACTTTTATTATCTAATGGATACAGAATAAAACCAGAATAATAAAAGAAAATAAATAAACAATTCTTAGTCTAGGGTTGGAAAGGTTCACAAGGTTTAAAGATGGGCAAAACGGTCCATCTAGGGTTAGGGAGTGTAATTAGGTGGCTTCCTAGTCCAGTTTCTCCAACTAGGCGATTAGAAACTAACTAGGTTTGCTAAGTGGGGCTAAAAGTCAAGAAACGAAATTTGAAGGGCAAAAATGTAATTTCAACAAATTACAAGATAATTAAAGCAATCCAAGCAATTTAAATTAATAACTTGAAAAATAAATAATTTTTCATTTATTGAAATTCAGAGTTATTACAACCTATCCCCCTTAAACAATTTCGTCCTCGAAATTAGGTGCACGCTCGGTTTTGAACAGGTGGGGGTAATTCATCCTCATGGTTTCTTCTCTTTCCCATGTGGTCTGTCCAGCTCCACGGTGCTACCACAAAACACGTACCAACTTAATTGTCTTGTTCCGGATAGTCTTCTCACTTCGGTCTTGAATCTCTATTGGTTCTTCCTCATAGGTCACATCTTCCTCGATGGAAATATCCTCCCAGTTGAGAACGTGTGTGGGCAAAGCGAGGTACTTGCGGAGCATTGAAACGTGAAACGCGTTATGCACTCTATCCAGCTATGGCAGCAGGGCCAGGCAATAAGCAACTTTCCCAATCTTCTCCACGATGTCCAAAGGTCCGATGTAGCGTAGGGACAGCTTTCCCTTCTTCCCAAATCTGATGACTCCTTTCTTCGGTCTGATCTTCAGGAACACATGATCTCCCACGGTAAAGGTTAACGGTCGGCTCCTCTTATCCGCATAACTCTTCTGTCAGCTTTTAGCGATCTGGATCCTTTGTCTGATGGTCTTGACCTTTTCCTTGGTATCTTGTACTATGTCAGGCCCGATCAATCCTGTTTCCCCAGCATCGGTCCAGCAGACTGGCGATCGATAGCGTCGGCCGTATAGAGCTTCGTACGATGCCATCTCGATACTCGCCTGATAGCTATTGTTGTAGGCGAATTCCACCAATGGTAAATGCTGCTCCCAGTTTCCAGAGAAATCCAAGGCGCAGGCTCTCAACATATCTTCCAGGGTCTGAATAGTCCTCTCCGTTTGTCTGTCTATTTGTGGGTGAAAGGTCGTGCTAAGCCTTACATCCGTTCCCAATGCTTTCTGCAATCCTTTCCAAAAGTGTGATACAAAACGTGGGTCTCTGTCAGATACTATTGAGATCGGTACTCCATGGAGGCATATGATTTCTCGAATGTACAACAAGCTTAGTTGCTCCACGTTTTCTGTCATCTTAACAGGTAGAAAATGCGCAGATTTGGTGAGTCGATCCACAATCACCCAAATAGCGGTATTTGACTTAGCAGTCCTTGGTAGTCCAGTGACGAAGTCCATTGAGATGTGTTCCCACTTCCAGGTTAGTATTGGTAAGGGTTGCAGGTCTCCTCCAGGTTTCTGGTGCTCAGCCTTGACTTGTTGACACACGAGACAGGTAGATACAAATCGGGCTACCTCCTTCTTCATTCCTTCCCACCAGTACGTTCTTCGCAGATCATGATACATCTTTGTACCGCCAGGGTGAACTGCGAAGTTCGAATGGTGAGCTTCTCGGAGTACGTCTTCTCGAAGGGTTCCAACATTAGGCACGAATACTTTTCCCTTGAATCTCAGACTTTTATTCTCCTCGATAGTCCATCCTGGCACCACCTTTCCTTCTCGGATTCAATGCCGGACGAACTCACAATTCTGCTCGAAGGTTTGGGCTAGTAAGATTTCCTGATGAAGTGCTGGCTCTACAACTAGAGCGTACAGTCGAGCGTTCCCATTTTCTGACGATGGTCGCAAGTTGAATTCGTTGAGAGTGTCCATCATTTCCCATTTCTTAATGGCAGTCTTGACTTTCTGTGCTCTTTCCTTTCGACTTAGAGCGTCAGCTACCACGTTGGCTTTGCCGGGGTGATACTGCATTGTAAACTTGTAGTCCTCCAGGTATTTCATCCATCGACGCTGCCTCAGGTTCAACTCCTTCTGAGTGAACAGATATTTGAGGCGCTTGTGGTCGATAAAAACTTCGAATTGTTCTCCCCACAGATAGTAACGCCAAGACTTGAGGGCAAATACTACTGCGGCCAATTCTAAGTCGTGGGTGGGGTAGTTCTTCTCGTGCTGTCAGAGTTGTCAAGATCCGTAGGCTACGACTTTCCCATTCTGCATCAGTACACATCACAATCCGTCTCTTGATGCGTCGCAGTAAACCGTATAGTCTACACCACGCTCAGGAATGATAAGTATCGGTGCGCTGGTCAGTCTCTTCTTCAACTCTTGGAAAGATTTTTCACAGGCTTCATTCCAATCCAGCTTCACTCCTTTCTGAGTTAGCCTGGTCATTGGTTTGGCTAAGATTGAGAAGTCCGATATGAATCTTCTGTAATACCCAGCCAATCCCAAGAAACTTCTGATTTTGAACACAGAGGTCAGCTGTTTCCACTTCAGTACTGCTTCGACCTTGCTTTCGTCCACAGCGATTCCATCTTTGGATACTTAGTGCCCCAAAAATTTAACCACTTCTAGCCAAAACTCGCACGTACTAGCCTTAGCATAGAGTTGGTTATCTCGAAGTACTTGTAGTGCCATCCGAAGATGTTCTTCGTGCTCCTCCTTGCTGGCGGAGTATATCAAAATGTCATCAATGAACACCACTACAAACTTATCTAAGTAGGGTTGAAAAATCTTGTTCATGAGACACATGAATACTGCCGGAGCATTAGTCAGTCCAAACGGCATTACTACAAACTCGTAGTGGCCGTATCTGGTGCGAAAAGCCGTCTTGGCAATATCCTCATCCCGAATTCTTAACTGATGATAGCCTGGTCGGAGATCAATTTTAGAAAAGCAAGTTGCTCCTCTTAATTGATCAAATAGGTCATCGATCCTAGGCAACGGATATCGGTTCTTGACTGTGACTTGGTTTAACTTCCTATAGTCAATACACAGTCGAAGCGTTCCTTCCTTCTTCTTCATGAACAATGCTGGCGCTCCCCAAGGCGATGTGCTCGATCTAATGAATCCTTTGTCCAGCAGCTCTTGCAATTGGGTCTTGTGCTCCTTCAGTTCTGCAGAGGCCATTCGGTTCGGGGCCATAGAAATTGGGCAGTTCTAGGTTGGAGTTCTATAGACAAGTCTATTTCTCTTTGGGGTGGTAAGCCAGGAAGTTCTTCAGGGAAAAAACATTGGCGTACTCACAAACAATGTGTGGTAATCCCAGTTCCATCCTGTCAGTTTCTTCCATTTGGAGACTAGCTAGACATCCAAACAGTTGATTCTGCCACCGCGATTTGTTTGTCGTCAAACTCGTCGTCTCTCTATCCCCCTTAAAACGGAAACGAGCCCCTTCTGGGGTGTAAGCCGTTACCGTCTTCTGATGATAGTCTATGACTGCTCGATGAGCCGATAGCTAATCCATCCCAAGGATAACGTCGAAATCCGCCATGTCGATCACTCTGAGGTCGCAGGTCAGGCGTAGATTGGCTACTTCTATCTCGCACCCTCTACACACTAGACTAATGGCTATACTTCCCCCCATTGGCGATGTTACCATCATACATTTACTTAGGGGTTCTGTTTCTAGTGTTACAACAATATGTTATACATAAACATCGATTTCCACATGATACGTGTATACACAGCTACAAAAGACAATAACAATAACTGATCCACATTTGTTATTCGAACTATCGTAGGTGTCCATGATTCTCTTTGTTTCTCCTACACGACTCATCGTAGACCGTGTCAACATTTTCCACTTTACAAATCAACCTTTTGAAAATCATTAGCATTGGCTCTGTACCGCGGATAACCAAGCTACACACACACCCTTTCAAAATCATTTGACATTGACTCCGTACCGCGGATAACCAAGCCACACACCCAACCTCGGTTCCGCCGCGCCGGGTTCTCGAGTATCCTCACAATGGTTCTGCCGCGCAAGGTTCCCATTGGCACACAATTGCATTGGCTCCTCTCCACGGATAACCAAGCTATACCTCACCATGGTTCCGCCAGTCCGGGTTCCCATGGGAACGCACACACCCTCACAATGGTTCCGCTATTCCAAATTCCCATTGGAACACAAACACACTCATTCCCACAATGGGCAAGTCCAGCCACATTGCGATTTCAAAACACACCTTGTCATTAACACATCCTAGGTGTCATGTTTCTACCTTCCTTGATTTCGGTGTCTCGTTTTCATGCATAGACTTCGCGGCGTAAGACTTTACAAACAAGCATAAAACTATTCCAACAAGATCATCCAACTCCAAACTACATAGCATGCTTGAAACATCATGAACATAAACCATGCATTTCCTACATTTAATAAAAGATAACCTTATCTACTTTTAAAAGAAATGATTAAAGTTACCACTAAACGACATTCTATTCTCCAACATACGATTTATTTCAATACATAGAGATAGGGGATAAGAATAATCTAACTTGATCCGAAACTAGTCGGGGCCGAATAAGCTAGTTGGAAAGTTCTACGGGTGGTGAATCTTCCAAATCTGGACCAAACTTCGGATGGCAGTAACTCGGTCAATCTTTGGCCGAATATAGTTGTTCTTGGGTCGAAATCGAAGCTCTAGAAACCTTCTACAACTTTTGTGAAGGAAGTTGATCCTAGAAACTACTTTAGGTAGGAGTAAAATGGTGATAAAGGAAGTGACAGTGTGCTGTCTGGAAATGGAAATCCGAGAATTTTACTGAACTTCGGATGACAATAACTTTGTCATTTCTTGACCGATTGGGGTGGTTCTTGAGCCTAACTTGAAGCTCTCGAAGTTCTCTACAACTTTCCCGAAGGAAGTTGGTTCTAAAAACTAACTTAAGCAAGAGAAAACTAGGGATTTACAAAGGGACAGTAGGCTGCCCAGAAATGGTTTCTAGAGAGAAGGAAGAGCAAAGCTTGAAGGTGTGAGTTTTGAAGCTTGGAATGGCTTCTATTTATAGGCAAAGCTTGAGCTCCTTCTCTCTCTCTAAGGCCGGCCCCCCCCCCCCCCCCTCTCTCTCTACCTCAAATTTTGACACTTGTCATGCCAACTAGAAAGATCAAGGCCTAACCTTAGGCTTGCATGGCTAAGACTTAATTCTTGCAAGACTTGGTGGGCAAGGAGAATATTTGTACAAGATTCTTGTTTAAACAATAATAGAAGGACAATAAATGACTAGATTCTTGGTTAGGAAGAGTTCACACCAAGGATATGAAGTACATAGAAGATCAAGGAGGTACAATCCTACCTTCTTCTTCCTTCCTTCCTCTCTCTCTCTCCCTCCTCTAGGCCGAATCCCTCTCTCTCTCTCTCTCTCCTCTCTCTCTCGGCTTCTCTCTCATCTCTCTCCCCTCTCCCTCTTACATAAGTACATATATATATATATATATATATATTTATGCAAGAAAGAATAATAGCTACTTTGTACTTGACAAAGAAACTTAAAGGCTAAGTTTTCTTACTAAACAAACAAATAGGCACATGTTAGACTAAAATAATAAACTAGGGTACCAATGTACTCTAGGTAGTTCCATACCCCATTAAACTAATCCAATTGGTACCAAAAACCCCAATAAAGAATAATACTAGAGTACTTAGGAATCTTAGGGTTTAAAAGCTACCAAGTACTTCCATAATAAACTAATAGGTACTTTGTCACATGGGTTTAAAAGGAAAGATTAAATTAATAAACCCCATGGTACTTTGAAAGACTAAGCCTTTTACCCATTGGGTAATAACTCCCTTAACTTCTATTATCCAATGAACAATAGTTGCTAGGGTAATTATATAATAAACTAATCAAAAAAATGTCCTTTAAAGTATTTTAAAAAGTCCATTTTTAAAAGATAAAAGTACTTAGCTAAGTATACTTTTAATATAAAGAATTAGGTTTCTATTATCCAATGGATAATAGTTTTCCTAACTTTTATTGTCCAATGGACAAAGAATAAAACCAACATAATTAAAAGAATAATCAATTCTCAATCTAGGGTCAAAAAGGTCCAAAAGGCTCAAGAGGGGCAAAATGGTCCTTTTGAGGTTAGGTAAAAGTAACTAGGTGGCTCCCTAGTTTAGTTATTCCAACTAGCTAGTTAGAAGCTAACTAGGCTTGCTAAGTAGGCCAAAGCGCAAAGAAATCAAATTTGAAGGGCAAAAACGTAATTATGACAAACAACAAGAGTATTAAAAATAAAATTCAAATATTTAACGAAATTTTCACTGATCGAAAATCAGGGTCGTTACACAAACCTTCTCGCCTTCTTGTCTTCGGTCGCAACAGCATCCTGAGCATAGCGGGATAGTTCTTCGAACTTGGCCGCGTACTGAGTGACGGTCATTGTTCCCTGCTTCAGGTTCATTAATTCTTGCTCCTTGGCCAGACAAAGGGGTGTGGGAAAGTATTTGTCGAGAAACAGGGTCTCAAACTGAGCAAAAGTCATGGTGGTTACAGCATGGGTTGCCTCTATCAGATCCCACCAGTAGCTGGCTTCTCCCTTCAGCTGGTATGTGGCTAAGGCTACACGATCTCCATTACGGGTGATTTTCAAGGTGTCCATGATCACCTTGACTTCCTTTAGCCATGATTTAGCCACGGTGGGGTTGGTATCTCCATTGAAAGTCGGAGGTCGACGCTTGAAGAACTCGTTCATTGCCCGGGTTCGAGTCACAGGTCCATCGTTATGGTTCGGGTTTTGGCGGGTAGCGTTCAAAGCGGTTACGAGTGCTTGCATGACTTGAGCGAGGTCGGGGTTAGGATTAGGGTTAGGGTTAGAGGAGTCGCCGGTTTCATACCCTAATCCACTGCGTCGGTTCACCATCTACGAGTGAAAATTGAAAGGGGGTGATTTAGTCTAACTAAACTATTTTTCTTTTGCAACAAGTATTTAAATGCATATAGTATGCAACGGTACTCTTAGTAAATGAAAGCAACTTTTCATAGATAAGCAGAGAATTACAATTAGGAAGTATAGAGTTTTACTACAAAATGATCATACTAAACAAGATTTCCTACTAAAGCTGAGACGGTCCTAAACATCATACTACATGGTTCTTCTAGCACTAGTGCTTGAAAGGCTACTTGAGCTTTCGGAACCTTATTCTAATACTACTTTCCTACTGACTAGGTGGAACGAGTCCATAGAACTCTCTCAGCTACTCCTTCCATTTCTTCTCTCGGATCTCGAGCCAACGCTCTCCATCACGATGAATCTTCTCAGCGAGCTCCCTAAATCATGAGTCTTGAGGGTCGAGGGTCAGAAACTGGTCCTCGCTGGTGACAGGTGTCATCACAACTATCTCGTAAAACTGGTCGCCAGTCTCAGGGTCACGGATCCATAGGTGAGGTATCAATATGAGACTCACAGGTGCAAGTAGCGCCTTGTAGTACAGGAGGTCAGCTACAGTAGTCGTGGCAGCGAAATAGCTATCCATATCTACAATAAGGAAAGTTATATATTAGACTTAACGGTGGAAAGTGGAAATCATACGCCAATAAATACACATAGACGGTGATCATCACACAATAGAAACACAAGTTTTTCATTACTAAAACCAACAAGTACATAATAGACGGCTTATAAGCCTGAGCTTCCTACTGCACTCTGATTACATCAAAAGGTACTACTACTTGCTAGGCTTTGCTAACTAGTCTAGAAGATATGCGGGAATTCAACCCTATAAGCTCCGATGTCAGTCTCGAAGGGTGGTGGTGGCACATCTCCAGAGTCAGCGGGTATGTCCATAAAGTCAGGCATAACCCACTCTGCTGGTAACTCTTCATAGATCAGCATTTCGTCATCGCTTTAATGATGCAGTGGTTCGTCCTCGGGAAACTCTTCAGGGTCTTCTTCCTCGTCATCAGATGGTAGATCTGGATTTGGCATTGCCATCAGATGCTGCCAGTCAGCTTCGTTAACTGGTGGGTCATTGAACTCCTCGGGTTCTTCTTCCTGGGGGTCCTCTTCCTCGGGGTCCTCTTCATCGGAATCCGCCTCGAGATCCACCTCGGGATCCTCTTCTTCAGGGTCTTCCTCAACTTCCACATTGACGGGAGGTGCTACGGCCACTGCTTCGTCACTGTTTCCTTCAACTATGAAATTCACGTTACCGGGAGGTGCGATTTGGACTAGGATAGGTATGGCGTCAACCACATCTTATTCCTCCTCATGCTCCTAATAGAAGTCATGAGTGTAGGGGAAGGCATAGGGAAAGTAGGGATCCTCCACTAGTTGGCTTGTCATGGATCTTACGGTGCTTGCGAGTTGGTGAGCTTCAGTTAGAAGGTTGACTTGGTAAGGACTCAAGTGATTCATCTACAATAAAGGAGACTATCTATTAGACTTATTAACAAGGCATGCATAATAATAAGTTTTATATTCATAGCGTAACCAAAATACAACTTAGATAGTGGGAATCCTATTCCTTATCATCCTATATCCCGAAGGATTACAATGGCTACTGAATTTATTGGGATGCTTCCAAGTCTTCTTCGGTTTTCGAGGTTTTTCCTATTTGGTCGGGTTTCCTTCCTTAGCTTCCTTCATCTCGTCTTTGTTGCTATTGGTTTCTCCTTCCTTGCTTTCTATCTCGGTGTTTGGCATCGGGGGTAGAAAGCCAAAATACTCATAGAATGAGCTTAGGGTAGGAAACATTTCGGAAACCAATGGTCTTTTTCAACGGGAATAGGGGTATTCTGCTGCACCCTTTCAAAATCCACCCTTTCGGTAATCACCTTGTCAATAAAGTTGGGATCTTCTAAGTGTTGGGTCGCTATCCCTTTTACGGTATTCCGGGGCTGGTAAGCTTTGACTAAAAGATCAATTGCAAGTTTCATCTACAAGAAAAATTATATTAGTCAAGTTTGAAAACAAAATAGTTTTAGTAAAAACTATAGGGAAAACTTTTCAAATTTCTATGTTCCACGTTCGATCCTTGATTTAAGTCATCATCCAATTGTTCGGGAATTCCCAGCTCGGCGGTACTGCCAATTCCACGCCTTGCTTCAATCCAAAGATTGTTTAGACAGAATTCCACCCAATTTGGGACGGTAAACTTAAACTCGAAGTCACGTTTGTGCAACGGTCAAACTTACCTCACGGTTCTACATGGTTCTACCCATTTTACCCATGGCCGAGGTTTTGAACCTAGAGCTCTGATACTAAGTTGTAACGCCCCTAATTTTAGGTACGTTAAAGGGATAATTTATTACAGAAATTTAAGAGTCACTGCTTATTATTACAACATAATCATGTAGACACCCTATTCTGGACTGTCCAGATTAGTTCTCTTATGGTCTTTGATTCCCCAATGATGAACACGGTCAAGAACGTCCCGAAATTGTTGGTGTGTTTAAGCTTTGAGCATCCCAAACCTCTTTCAAATCCCATTTCAAACCTCATTCGAACCCTTTCAAAACACCATTTCAAACCCTTCAAGCCAGAACCAAATGGCCCCAGCAAAACCCTACTTGCTTACGCCAGTACTGTGGTGGCGTGCGCTTGTAAACTGCCACGTGTCGGTCATCGACCGTTGACTCAGTTATCACTAGCGTATGCTAGTCAAGTCTTGGCGCATACCAGTCAAAGCATCACTATGCAACCACGTGCTCGGGACTTTTGTGGCTCCTCAGTACGGTGAACAGTCTCCTAATGATCACATTCGGGCAGGGGATGTTCCCCTCCCTTCTACAACACCTCTCAAGCAAGTCCCATGAATTAATGCATCAGGACTTCTCTCTCAAGGCTAACCAGCCCTTAACCCAGCTGGTTACTCCCCTTCTTCAGTCCCTTGGCCTATATATACTCCCATCTCTCACTCTTGCAAGAGGGTTACCACATCAATGCTTTCAAGTCTCTTTCTCTCATCTCTCTAGTTTTCTTGCTTCTCCTTCTTTCATCCATTGAAAGAGAAGGCAAGAGACTTGCTCTCACACTTCATCATCCATCTCTCAAACCCCCAACTCAAAGCTCAAAGCCATCATCAAAGCTCAATCTGAAAAGGTATACCACCTTTCGTAAGCTCTCTGTTCTTACCCCTGAGGGGTGTTAGCAGGGTCACGGCTGGTAATCAATACCATTCCTGGCCCTAAAGCTAGCGAGTTTCAAGGATCGTGTAAAGCTATTAGCGGCGCATGCCAGTGGTGCCAAGCCATACGCCAGTCATGGTTGTATGTGCAATACTGGTGTGGGGATCGCTGATCAGCCGTTTTCTGCTTTCTTTCTTTCTTTCTTTCATCACCTTACAGCATGCTAAGAACCAATCTACCGCTTTCTGTACTCTAAAACTGCTTAGCTGTAACTTTCAATACTTGCTTCAATCTGCTTTAGAAGGCCTCTGGGGTGCTTCTGGTCATGTTTCAAAGCCCAGATGATGTAAAGTCAAGCACTGGACAAATGATGTGGCTGGCGTACGGGGTCCCATGACTGGCGTACGGTAGCGATATCAGGTTCAGTGGCTGGCCCTTGCATCGTAGCTTAGTTCTGCCCTCTATTTATTTTTCCACACTGTTTATGGGGTGTTCAATTGCTTTCCATGGCTCAAAGCCATTCCTGCTATCTGTAATCTGTATATATGTTGCTATTAAACTGTGTGGTTTGTCCTGGGTATGCACTGGTCCATTCCAGAGCCCAGAAGTTTGAGAGATAGGAGCTGTGAGTTTAGACCTACCGGCGCACGCCAGTCTTGTAGTGGAGTACGCAGGTCATCTCCGTATGCAGTGGCTTGGCCAGTGCATACAGGTTTCCTCCTACGTGCATCACACTGGATCAGAGTGTCCCAGTTTGTTTAAACTGCTCACAGGTCCTTGTTCTGAATCTATGTTTACTTATTGCTTCAATCGATCATCCATAGAGCATTTTGCCACATAACTTGCAACTTGTTACTGTTTTAATCCCCTTTAACTATTCTCTCGCCCTAACTGACTAAAAATGATCAATGAGAGAAAAATGCAAACATTTTACAAAATGCCTGAGTAGAGACCGATCTCCGGATTGGGCGAGAGGGGTGCCATAAAACCCTTCCCCTCTCGTAACCTGGCTCCCGAACCTCAGATATTGAAGGTGACGACGGACCAATCTACACCTTTTCAAATCAAACAAATTTTGAAAATCAAACAAACGTAGCAAACGTTTTCGAGTTCGGTTCCTTGGGTGTTTTCACTGCTAAAACCCGAGTGGCGACTCTGAATCGAAACGTTTCGCCACACTTTTCCAAAAAAAGGGCCGCACCCAAATTTTTCATATAATTTCCGGGGCATGTGCCCACAGTGGCGACTCTGCTGGGGATCATTTGCATTGATTGGTATTTGGCGATTAATACATAATTGAACAATTTTTAAAAGTCTGTCACAACAGTACACTCCGCGCTGCTGAAGAACGGAATGATAACGTAACAGGATCTCAGCATCCAACCACTCTGAACTGGGGCTTTTAGTATTGTTCACTTATGTAGTTTTCTCCAAGTATGGATCAATAAAAGTGAGCCAAGCTTAAAAAGGCGTTTGTCAAAATCTTGCATTTCTCTCTCACTCAATCATTCTTTGGCATTTCTCCATTTGCATCGATGTTGGCTAGCCCCGTTGAGGTGTTTTGGATAACCGGCACAGTTTACTGGAGCGCGGGGTCCTCGAACGCCAGTGGGAGGTATACCGCGGCTCTAGTCAGAGGAACCTTAAGCCAAAACCGGCCTCTACATGCGTACAAAGCACTAGACGATGATGAGGTCATAATACCGCTCGACCATTGCCTTGTTATACGCGTTGCAGTGTCGTGCATCTCGATGGAGGTATCAATGAGACCGCTAAGTCATTGGCAAAGTTTCTAGGAACAACAAAGAGGATGCCGTGTCAGCTAATCACTAACACCATCAAGGAGTGCTGCTTACGCCGCCCCGGTTCCAGCATCACATCATCTACACCGAGTTATTTTGACCTCCAAAGTTGAAACTTCGAGAATGGGGTAGTCAAAGGCTTAGTCTATTTTGACATCTCTTAGTGTTAGTCGATTCAAATAAGGATACAACGTTGAAAAGAAATCTGAGGATTCTGGCAGCATCCGAACATCGTGAGACAAACTCGTTTCTAGAGTCTAGGAGGACACCGACGACGATGACATGCGCATTGTATTCCTTCAAATTCTTTCAAAAGCTTGTTGCAGGAATGCCACTGAGTTCTCATTTACGTTGCTGTCCAAAGCTTTAGGCCATCACCCTCATTGATCATACACCCAAAATGGCAGCACAAGCAGAGCTGGCTGAGCTGAAGAGGGCTGTACAAGAAATGAACCAGAAAATGGACAAACAAATGGTTATGGTCCAGGGGCTAGTTGACCTTTTCACCTCCACCATGTCAAACCCGGATTTGGGGCTAATCAAAGAACCTCCTCAAGCCTGCCACACTCCAGCGGTCGGAACCAAGCAATGCCCGAAGGACATGTTCAAAGACTTGGCTGAATTTCATGAAGCCAGGACTCGCCCGAAGGAGAATACTGGATCCTTGTTCAAAGCCAATGCCGAAAGGGAGGATATGCGTGACAACAAAATCAATTCCAAAGGCAAAAGAGTGCATCATGTTGATGGTGCATTATTGTGTAGCTACAAAGCAAGCAAAGGTTCCACTTTGAATCCTCAATCCGGTCGTCGGAACCCACCAAGGACATTCTCTTGCTTCTCCACACCTTTGTCCTCGATTTATGAGAAGGTCCTCGAAGCTGGCTTCCTCAATCCACTCCTGCCAACTCCTTCACCTCGAACATTCCCGGCATCGTACAATTCAAATGCCTACTGTGCTTTCCATCGAATGCCTGGCCATCTCACCGATGCCTGCTTCCGCCTTCGACATGAAATTCAAGATCTCATCGATAATGGCACCATTCAAGCTCCACCCCCATCAGAGCCCAATGTCATGTCCAAATTCATGCCTCAACACGGTTCCAACCCATGTGTTAGCCAGATATCCATTAGCTCCACTCAAATCAACCCAAGCTCCACCATATTCAATCCTAGCCTCTACATCATCCGAGAAAATCAATCCAAGCCCATCTTGTCTCTCCCATCCGAACCCGAGGTTAACCTGATGGCCATAGGTGCAGTTGGGGTCCTCACTACCGACACTTGGATTGATAGTGATGAGGAGCCTGCAAAGGGGGAATTCAAAGGGAAGCTTAATCATTCAAAGGCGAAGACGAGCTGGCCGAGGTCCTTCAATCATGAGAGTTTGGGGCTATTGTTCAAAGAGTTCTCTCAAGTGGGTTTGGCGGAAGAAGCTGAAGAAGCCGAAGTGCTGTTGCTTGGGTCTTACATCCTCTAGCTCCCACCTCTCTGCAAGGAAGTCAAGGGTAACTATTAAAGTTGCATTTTCAAATCGCGTCTAAATTGCATTGACACTTTCGAGTCTGAGTTTGACAAAGTGTCTGTCAAGTCGTCTAAGTCTATCTCTGAGTCGGAGTTTGTGCCTTTTGGCCCTCCATGTCGTAGCTTCTATTCTCAATTCGAGTCTTTTTGTTGTACTTGGCAACCGCGAGGGTTTTATGATATGCATTATCCTGTTTCTAAGTACTTTGCTGGCTTTTGAATAAATTGTGTCAACCCTGACGACGAAGGGATAGATTTCAATAGGATCATACCCAAGGAAATGTGTTCCCTCTCCGAAAGGGAAGACGAAAGGCATGCTCAGCCTATTAAAAGAAGAAGTAATTTCAAGTAAACTTGAAAGATGAGGTTGACCCCCGGATGGTTCAAATTGGCTCAGCGCTGTCATCAGAAGAACATTGCGCCTGTTCAAACTTGTTCAAAGAATTCAACAACATCTTGGCATGGTCTCACAACGACACGCCTGGCATTGAGATAAAGAAGCATTGAATCCCTTGCTACCGGATGCCAAGCCAGAAAGCAGAAGCTCAGAAGGCTCCAGGCCTTGTACCATGTTCAAAACAGCAACAACAGCGTTCAATCAAGCGCACATTAAAAAGGTGCGAAAGTGGCCTAGAGCAAGGCATTTCCAACCAAAGCTGTCCAGATACTTTCACTATCAAAATCATCTCATCTGGGGCTGCAGTCAAAGATCATCGACCTCGACGGCGACGAATTCAATACCGTGGTCAATATGGATCAATTCAAGTGCTACTTTTTCTTGAGAGAAGCTCGTTGGATCGAAAACCACAAGGGTGGGCGATTCCACGCAAAAGTTAGAGCAGCCTACTAGACCGAAAACCTAAGGAGGTGGTCACCTAAGGAGGTGGTCTAGGCAAAAATAAATAGGCAAAAAGTCGAAAGTTCGCCAGGCCGAAAACCTGATAAGGTGGCACTTGGCAAAAGTTAAAGCATAAAAGGAGAGGTAAAAACACACGAGTGAACCATGGCCTGAACTACGTTTTGACCTGATTCCCCAGAAGGGGATACATAGGCAGTTTCTCTCTTCGAGACTCGGTCATAATCTATCAACTGGATCTCAAGTTTTGACTTTGGTGCACCATGTTGGTCGCCTGAACTATGTTTTGACAAATCCCTCATTGTGGTTCGGCCATAATCTATCAACTTGATCCATGATTGACGTTTTGATGTACACCAAAGGATAGGCAAGGTCGAGAACAAGACAAGTTTCATTGGAGAATCAGAAGGGGGAAAACCTTTCATCTTTCAATCTTATTTCAAATTCTTCTTCAATTTCAAAGCTGAGCAAAAGCCTTAAAATATCTGAAGCATAAAAAACAGAACGAAATGCTTGCGAGGCCTAACGGCTCACAGTTTATTCTAAGTTCAGCAAAGTCTGGTATGAATAGCCACAGCAGACTTGTAGTCATGCGCGCTAGTTTGAGGTTCACGCGATTATTCAAAGTTATGCGCGTTGGTCTTAAACCTGTGTGCGCTTCTTCAATTCGAGCAATAGTCAGAAGCAGTTAGCTATTGCCGCCGACTCATCTTTTTCCATCTAAAATTCAAAGCACCTCAAATATCATTCAAGGGAATTTTGCCAAGTTTTGTCATGCCGTGCAGGTCATGCAAACCAAATATGATTGCACGGAGGTGTCGGTTTCAGTCCGGGCCTATACGAGCTATCCCTTTGCGTCTTTTTGCCCATCTTTTCTACATTTTTTTGAATGTTTCAGTCTGTTTCCTATTTTGGGGCATTCTCCTCAATTTTGTTTGTTCGTACAGGTCATTGTACATCTATTTGACCTTACGTAAGCATCAGTTTCACCTATCTACGGGATATTTGAATTTTGGCTCATTAATGCCTAAAATTTCATTATTTTTCGTGTGTCCAAGAGTCCGCATCCAATCCTGGGGCTCTTTCTCCCTTTTCGTTTTGAGCTAGGCAAGTCTGTACATATATGTGTGTCTGTGTGTCGATTCAGCTTGCTTGTCAATGCAAATTAGCTATTAGTGGTGGGTTTATGCGCTCTTTCTCAAAGGAGAGTCAATAAGCTGAAAAATGCAATTTTTACATTGCTACCCTAGCATCTATAATCCATAAGCAGTGGAATCTCGTGAACAACAGAGCATGTCAGCCCATGGCAAAGCAAATCACATCTATGGGACACATCCGCCCAAACATCAAGGAAGGGGCACACAGGTCCAATGTCGTTATTACGTCAACTGAGGCACACCAGCCCACTCAATGCCCCTCTATTTTGGCACGCAAGCCCGAAACTCCAAAAGCAGAAGGCAGTGAAGTAAGGAGACTCGGTGGCTCAGTGGTAGTCCTCAGGCGTCGTCGTCGTCAATCCTCAATTTTTGCATGCAATTTAGTACATATCATTGCATATTGTATATCAACTGTTGAAAATAGGAAAAGTCTATCCAGTGCTAAAGCATGCCTATCCATTATCGAAAAGCAGCACGTAATCAGGATTTTGGGGATTCATAACTGGTATCTAGTCACTATTGGAACTAAAACCGAAGCTGCTGCGCTGGTATAGTGCAATTGTAAAGGGGGATGCCACATGCCGTTCTCCCTGACCATTTCTCCATGGCAAATGTCAAGCAGACAGCCTTACTGTCCCACTCCACTAGCACTTGGAGCACATTTTGGTGATCAAACTACAATTCAAACCAACAAGCCGCAACTCCCTTCACCGAGCATATTCATTCTGAAGAATGCGTTTGCATTTTCAATTTGTGTCTACCCATCCTTCAAATCAATTCATCAACGACGACCAGCCATCATTGCATATTGTATATCAACTGTTGAAAACAGTCCTTCAAATCAATTCAATCAACGAAAGGTCTATCAAGTGTCCTTCAAATCAATTCAATCAAAGCATGCTTGTCCAGTCCTTCAAATCAATATCGAAAGCAGCAAGTCCTTCAAATCAATTAATCAAAGCCGGCCAGCCAGGATTTTGGGGGTCCTTCAAATCAATTTCAAAGCCAGCCAGCCATACCTCAAAGACGGGCCAGGGTCCTTCAAATCAATCTAGTCACTACTGGAGTCCTTCAAATCAATCCAATTCCGGAGCCGTCCTTCAAATCAATTCAATCAAAGAGCCGCTGCTCTAGGATGCTGTCCTTTAAATCAATTCAATCAACAATTGTCATCCTTCAAATCAATCCAATCAATAAGTCCTTCAAATCAATCCAATCAACGGGGGTGTCCTTCAAATCAATTCAATCAACCACATGTCCTTCAAATCAATCCTCAACGGCGACCAGCCATTTCATCCTTCTCCCTCAACGACGACCAGCCATCCATTTCTCCATGACAAATATCAAGCACATGGTCCTTCAAATCAATTCAATCAACGACAACCAGCCATGTCGTCCTTTAAATCAATTCAATCAATGACGTCCTTCAAATCAAATTCACCAGTCTACCTTTCATTCACATCCATGTCATCCTTCAAATCAATTCAATCAACGACGACCAGCCATGTCGTTGTTCAAATCAACGACGACCAGCCAATTCAATCAACGACGTCCTTCAAATCAATTCAATCAACCACGACCAGCCAGCCATGTCGTTCTTCAAATCAATTCAATCAACGATGACCAGCCATGTCGTCCTTTTCAATCCTTCAACAACGATTAGCCATATCATCCAATCAATCAGCACAACGACGGCCTGCCTGTCCAAACAGTCTATAACAATCGTCCGCTTATCCTGATCCACATCTATCTACAGTGAGTACAGCTTCCAACAGTCTTATTGCTCTATCTCAGATGGTCTTTGATAGGGAGATTGGCTCTGGTTCCCAACAGATGGAATTTAACCTACCTGACACAACTTACTCGTGATTGTTGGAGTTTTCTTTATGCCGAAGAAGGTTCGATCCCCAGGGTTAATGATTTGTCCGCAACTGATTATTCCCCACAAGAATTTGCCTCGGCATTCAATGATGGTCTGCCCATCCCCGTTTCCCAACAGAGTTCAAACCCTCTTTCAACCAACTCAACGATGGTTCAACGAGTCATCCTTCAGTGATGACCCACCGTCTCAAATCAACGATGGTTCAACTAGTTGTTCTTCAGTGAATGACCCACCGTCTCAAATCAACGATGGTTCAACGAGTCATCCTTCAGTGATGACCCACCCTCTCAAATCAACGATGGTTCAACGAGTCGTCCTTCAGTGATGACCAACCGTCTCAAATCAACGATGGTTCAACGAGTCATCCTTCAGTGATGACCCACCGTCTCAAATCAACGATGGTTCAACGAGTCGTCCTTCAGTGCTGACAAATCAATGATGGTTCAACGAGTCGTCCTTCAGTGCTGACCCACCGTCTCAAATCAACGATGGTTCAACGAGTCCTCATTTAGTGATGACCTACCATCTCAAGGCAACAATGGTCTGTCCACCGGTCCAGTCCAATCCACAAACGGCATGTTCATCCTAAGGAATGATCCCCCGGTTCTGTCCAAGTCAACGACAATCAGAATAGCATCCAGCTTAATTCATCAACGGTGATCAGAACATCGTCCGGCTCAATTCATCAACGACGATCAGAATATCATTCAATAGGTCCGTTCGTCTGCAACTAACTGTTCCCCAGGAGAATCTGCTTCGGCCTGCCCCGAACAGATACCTTTACTTCAGTCTTGCTTCAAATGCATCTTCCAGCAACCTTATTGCTTTGTGTCGGATGGTCTTTAATAAGGAGATTGGCTCTGATTCCCAACAGATGGAATTTAACCTACCTGACACAACCTACCCGTGGATGTTGGAGTTCTTTGTACCGAGGACATTTGATCCCCATCAGCGGCGATCTATCCAACCAACCTCAAATCAACAACGGTCCATCCGTCCAATTTTCAAGTCAACGACGGTCCACCCGTCCAATTTCAAGTCAACGACGGCCCACCCATCCAATTTCAAGTCAACAAACGGTCCACCTGTCCAATGTTTCTCTTTCCCCAACGGAGTCGATGTTTTTGCACAATGGACCATTCCCCAGGAGAGTCCACATGATTTTGCCTGATCCGTTACGACGACAAAGTGGTGATCTATTCATCCATCCAAATTCAAATCAAACAGGTTCTTTAAAGTTCATGCGTTCTGGATAGCCTCGAAGAGGGTGTCTAGAAAACCTTTGACGTTACTTGTACCCAGTCAATGGTACTCCAAGTGCCGTCAAAGGGGGGCTACTGTACACTCCCAATTCTGGACTATCCAAATTAGTTTACTTACGATCTTTGATTCCCCAATGATGAATACGGTCAAGAACATCCCGAAATTGTTGGTGTGTTTGAGCTTTCAGCATCCCAAACCTCTGTCAAACCCCATTTCGAACCTCATTCAAACCCTTTCAAACTCCATTTCAAACCCTTCAAGCTCGAACCAAACAGCCTCAGCGAAACCCTACTTGCTTACGTCAGTGCTGTGCTGGCGTGCGCTGGTAGACTGCAAGGTGTCAGTCATCGACCGTTGACTCAGTTACCACTAGCGCATGCAGGTAAGGTTTTAGGGCACGCCAGTCAAATCCATTCAAAGCATCACTATTCAACCACGTGCTCGAAACTGTTGTGCCACTCGGGACACTGTTTGATCGGCTGAGAAGTGATTTCGGGCAGAGGATGTTCCCCCACTCTCATACACACCTCCCATCATCTCTCATCTTCATTAAAACATGTGGGACTCCTCTTCTTAACCTAACCCATCTCCTAACCCAACTGGTTACCCCCCTCTCTTCAGTCCACCCTTGGTCTATAAATACACCCCTTGCATTCATTTGCAAGGGGTTACTCCATTAAGAGCTCTCAACTTTCTTCCTCCCTTTGTGGTCTTCTTGCTTCCTCTCTTCTCCTCCATTGAAAGAGTAAGCAAGCAGCCCATCCATACAACATCCACACCCATACATTCATCCTCCATCCTCCAAACACCAAGCTCAAGCTCAAACATTCCATCAAAACTCAATCCGGAAAGGTATACCACCCTTTCATAAGCCTTCTGTTCTGACCCCTAAGGGGTGCTAGCAGGGTCAAGGCTGGTAATCAATACCAGTCCTGGCCTTAAAGCTATCAAGTTTTGAAGATCGTGTGTGGCTATCATTGGCGCACGCCAGTAATGTAGAGCCGTACGCCAGTTATGGCAGCATGTGCAATACTGGTGTGGGGATCACTGATCATCCACTTCCTATTTTCCTTTTCCTTTTCCTTTCATCACCTTATTGCAGCTAAAAACCAGTCTATTGCTTTCTGTATTCCAAAACTGCTTAGCTGTACTTTCAATACTTGCTTCTATTTGCTTTAGAAGGCCTTTGGGTTCTTTCTGGTCATGTTCCAGAGCCTAGAAGATGTAAAAGCAAAGCACTGGACAAGAGGTAAAACTGGCGTATCGTCTCTCATGGCTGGCGTACGGCAATCACACCAAGGTCCAGTGGCTGGCCCTTGCATCGTAGCTCAATCTTGGCCTCTTGTTATCTCCCCACTCTGTTTATGGGGTTTCCTGTCTACTTTCCTGGCTTCAAGCCATTTCATCTGTCTGTAATCTATATATATGCTGCTATTAAACTGTGTGGTTTGTCCTGGGTGTGCACTGGTCCATCCCAGAGCCCAGAAGTTTGAGAGATAGGAGCTCTGGGTTTAGACCTACCGGTGCACGCCAGTCTTGTAGTGAAGTATGCAGGTCATCTCCTTATGCAGTGGCCTGGCCAGTGCATACAGGTTTTCTCCTGCGTGCATCATGCTGGATCAGTCTGTTCCAGTTTGTTTAAAGCGCTCACAGGTGCTTGTTCTCAATCTATTTTCACTGCTTCAATCAATCATCTATAACATTTTGTCACATAAATGCAACTTGTTACAGTTTTAATCCCCTTTTAACTATTTCCCCCGCCTAACTGGCTAAAAAATGATTAACGAGAGAGAAACGCAAATGTTTTATAAAATGCCTGAGTAGAGACTGATTTTCGGATTAGGAGAGAGGGGTGCCACAAAACCCTTCCCCTCTCATAACCTGGCTCCCGAACCTCAGATATCGAAGGTGACGACGAACCAGTCTACGCCTTTTTCAAAATCAAAACGTTTCGAGTTTGGTTCCTTGGGTGATTCACCGCTAAAACTTGAGTGGCAACTCTGAATCGAAGCGTCTCGCCGCACTTTTCAAAAGAGGGCCGCACCCAAATTTTTCATAATAAAAATTTTCAGGGGCGTGTGCCCACAATGAGTTTCTCGAAGAACTTAGGAAGAACTTCAAGAACACTCAAGAACAAGAAAAACAAAGTAAGAACACAAGGATTTTCTAGAGAGAAGTTGGAGGATTTGAAGGTGTGGGTTGAATGGCAAGTGAAGGGTGGTATTTATAACACAATTTGGACTCCCCCTCCCTCTCCCTTGGCGGGCCACTCTCTCTCTCTTTCCGCATGGATTTTGCTCCATTGAGTTGTCAAATCACATCACTAGGGATGCCATGACTTGTCATTCAATTTTTGGTTCAATATCTAGGTCATTATGAATGGTTTTTAGTCAAGTCTTGTCCTAGAATGGTTTGCTTGCAAGAAAGAAGGAGATGATTGGCTATGGATATGTTTAAAAAAGCCTAGAATGAGTTGTAAAGTTGTACCTAAGCTTGAGTGTAAGAATGGCCAAAGGATAGCTTGTGTAAGTGTCCAAAACACAATCACACACCTCACTCTCTCTCCCTCACTCTCTCGGCCTCTCTCTCTCTCTCTCTCTCTCTCTCTCTCTCTCTCCTGACGGCTCTCTCTCTCTCTCTGTCTCTCTCTTGTACTATGTACTTCTATAAATATATAAATAGATAACCATTTATGTATATGTACATTAATGTACCAAGTAGTCTAGGATGAGAGGGGATGAGTGACAAGGCTTAGGTTGCTTCTTTTGGAAGCAAAGTGTTGGCTATGACTTGTCTTGTCCAAGTCATACACACATTGGCAAGTCAAATGTCCATTATCCAAGGAATAAGAATTTCCCTAGCATTTGTTGACCAATGCTTAAAGGAATATTGGTGATAATTAAGGTTTGAAATGACTTGGCATGGGAATAAATTGAATACTTCCTTTGGTATGACTTGTCTTATCAAGCATATATTGGCAAGTCAATGTCTATTATCTAATGGATAATATTTTCCCTAGCAATTATTGTCCAAAGGTCAAAGGTGTATTAATGGTAAGTAAGGTTGACAAAACTAAGCTTACTTCTTTTGGAAGTAAAGTAATGACATGGTCCATGATGACTTATCAAATCAATGCTTCATTGGCAAACCAATTTCTATTAGCCAAGGGTTAGAACTTCTCTTACTATTCTTTATCCAATGGTCAAAGTGGTAAAGGTGAAGAATAGTGACAGTTACTATTCTTGACAAGACATAAAGGTGTCATGATGACTAGTACTATGCATGTGCAAGTCTTATTTCTATGGACCAACGGACAATAACTACCCTCCAAATTATTAACCTATGGGTAAAAGGTGATGGTGATGTCAAGATTATTCTAGATAAGACAACACATAGATTTGGGAGAGTATATTGTCCTATAAGTTGGGGAAAGTACACTGGCACATGGATTGGGATAAGTACAATGATACATATACTTCTAATCATCTAATGAACTAATAGGTAATAATTTCCCTACTTTTGATTACCCAATGGACAAGCAATCATGTCATACTATTCATGACATGACAAGTTAAAGGTACTATGATGACATGGTTTTAATCAATGGTTACTAACTTTCCTAGGTTTTATTATCCACTGGATATGTAATCATGTCACACTATTCATGACATGACAAGTCTAAAGTACAATGATAGATAGTCAAGTAATGTTATTATCCAATGGACAATAGTTTTCCTGGTTTCTGTTACCCAATGGATATATACATGGGTTCAAAAGGTTTAACTAGGTTTCTAGGAAGGTTCATAAAGTCCACCAGGTTTAACTAGGATAAACTAGTTATGGTAAAGTAACTAGCTTTATTAACTAGACAGTTAAGAATGAACTACACTTATTAAGTAAGATTTCCAACCAAGAAATGTAATTCAAAAATAAGTTTTATGCACATGGTAAATAACTCCGCTTGTCTTTAGAAAATGATTAGGTAGTTCGATGCATGAAATTCTATTTCTGAGTCCAGAATTTAATTATAACGAATTATTAAAAATTAAAAAGGAATTTTAAAAGAAATCCAAGTAATAAATAAAAGTTTAAATATTTAATGAAATTTTTATTTACCAAAAATCAGGGTCGTTACAAAAATGCCGAAGGCTCGGCTTTTATAGGGCGTTGGAAATGAAGCGATTACGCGATCGAGGCTTCGATCCTTTAGCCAAGACATCAATTCTTCAACTGCTGAATCTATTTCTTGGCCTCCTAATCTATTTCCTACAACAGCAGCAAATCCTGCTCGATGCACCAAATTCAAGCAAGAATGAGTTTTTGGGTCCGTGACCAACAAAGCCAATGATTAAACCAGCCTTGGGGGCATGCCCAAGCGCAAGGAAGCCCTCTCTCTATATCAACAAGCTCACTCAATAGCCTCAAGCTCATCTAGCAGCTTCATTACCAACAACGGCTCTAAGCTCGCCTAGCAGCTCTGAAGCTCATTATCTGCCAAGCCATGCATTCCCTATCATCCCAGCAGCTTCGCGGCAATTGTTGCCATCAAGCTACCTAACAGCTTTACTCCATACCTGCCATTTCTGCAATTCCTCCAGCATCTCAGCAACTCCGCAGCACCACGTGCTCACTATCACCAAGTCACTCAGCGACTCCATGCTCGCTATCACTCAGCAGCTCTACACTCGCCATCCCCGCAGCTCTACACTTGCTCCATCCTCCATACATACCACTTCAAGCTCCACGATCACTACCATCAAGTTACTCAGCGGCTCCAAGCCCATTATCTCATTGGCTCTATGCCCACTACTCAACGGCTCCACACCCATTATCTCAACGGCTCTACGCCCACTACTCAACGGCTCCAAGCCCATTATCTCAATGGCTTTATGCACACTACTCATCGGCCCCATGCCCATTATCTTAGCGGCTCTACGCCCACTACTCAGTGGCTCCATGCCCATTATCTAAACTGGCTCTACGCCTACTACTCAGCGGCTCTACGCCCATTACCTCAGCAGATCTACGCCCACTATCTCAACTGGCTCTATGCTGCCCCAACCAATAAGATATCATCTGTTCTAAAGCTTTGCGCTTGAATGCTCAAAATCCAACATTACTAGACCCCCTCAGGGATCAGAACAGAAAAAAGTAAGTGTGCTATACCTAGATTGAGTTTGAAAGAGTACTTGAGCTTTGAGGTTTGAGGCTTGATTGAGGTGTTTGTTTGAGTGCTTTGAGGATCAAGAACAAGCTATGTTCTTGAATACCTATGTATTTCTTTGGTTTGCAAAGAAGAAACAATGTTTGTAGCTAAAATGGTGACTCAAGGTGTGAGAATTTGTAACCCTTTTGAATGGAAGACCCATGGGGGTTTATATAGGAGAGAGGTGGTAGGTATGGAGCTGCAAAGAGAGGAGCTCAGTCAGTCCACGAAACTGGCTGAGGGTTACTTGGTGGCTAAGCTTCTTAACCCATAAAGGTGATGGGGACAAGTTTTGACCGACGCGCAGGGGTTGCACCCTTGCGGGAACGTGTCATACCAACACGTGCGTGGGTCAACGGTCAAGTTTTGACTATTGATCACCACCTGTCCATTTGATCGGCGCGCACAAGTTTGGGTGCAGCGCGCGCATGTTCCACCTACTCACGCGTTGGTCAACGGTCAAGCTTTGACCATTGACCAACACCTGTCAAGTTGATCTGCACATGCAGGCTCCAAATCAGCGCGTTCTGGTAGGGTTTTGGCTAAGGTTAGGGTTTCAAGGTTTTTTTCAAACACTCAAAGCTCAAATACTTCTCATTCCCAGGGTGCTCTTGATCCGTTTCATCATTGGGGAATCAAAAACCGAAAATAAACTAATTTAGAAGTCTAGATTGGGGTATCTACAGCTAGCTAACTTGTTTTACTAAAATTTCAAAATGAAATATGATCATGTAGATTATCCTTACTCATTATCTCTAAGAATATGTAGAATATCTCTACTCACTTTCTCTAGTAAAAAGAAATTTCAGTTATTTTTTTAAGTTTGAAAATGCATGTTAAGGTAAAGTACTAAACTAGCTAACAAACTTGTTTTACTTAAATTTCGAAAATGAAATATGATCACGTTAAATAACTCAACTATATTTTCTGGAAAAACATATGTTATTTTGAAATTCCCAAAAACAAAGAGAGAATGGATTTTGGAAACATAAACTTGAAAGAAAGCATTCGTATTTTGATCTTAAGGATGGTTATGAGAATGCATATGTGATTATTAGGATTACTTGTTGATGTGTTATAAAGCATAAGCGGTATCCACTCTAAAGGCGTCCGTCCATGTGACACTATGCCTTATATTGTGTGCTAAATGTTTGAGCATTACTACGTGATAATATGAGCATGATAAGTAATATAAGGGGGTGTTTGGAAGGCCTGGTTTTACAGTTTTCAATTGCCATTTTCGGATTTTGGGTGTTTGGTAGGAAGAGGGAAAATGGATTTTGGGTAAAATGGATTTTCCAATTTGTTGTTTCTAAAACAAAACAGAAAAAGAGGTAAAAGGAGCTTTTTGAATTCCCATATTTCCATTTTCGAATCTAGTTATGCCAAAAAGACAAGGCTACCCTCTCTCTTTTCGGATAATTCCACAAATGCCATGGTTTTGAACGTTATCTCTGTCAACTGGAATTCCTCACAGTTCTCAAATAACGACATTACCAGAGAGCAGACACGAGAAGAGAGAAGACGGGTCCGGAGTAGGCGACTGGAGGTTCGACGAAAGTGGGGAAATCGTTCACCTCTTTCACGTTCTTGCATCTTGTTCAAGTATTTTTTCACCTCCCCCACCATCAATCGTTCCTAGGTTGTCTGTTTCCAATTTCAGATTTGGAAATTTTTTTGTCGAAGAAATTATGATCATGTGAAGAAGTTATTTATGTGAAGCAGAAGGTCTTAGTTGAAGTACTCACACAAGTTTTTGAAGAATGAATGAATGACACAAAATCTCTTTATCTGAATAAAATTCCAATTATAATATCTCGGGTTCGCCTCTTTCAGATCTGTTTCCAATTTCACCTCCTCCACCAATTTTAGATCTGGGGTTTGCATGTGGGAGAAAAGTACCCCAAGTTTTGACCACGTCTCTCCTCAAACCTCTCCTTCTCCTCCACCTCTATCTGAAAACCCAAACAGAACAAAAAAAACTGTCCAGGAAATCGAGGATCCTTAAATCTTTGAAAAATCTCTTCGAAAATCCCTACCAAAACGTAAGTGTAATGTGTTGGGTGTTCGTGCATGATAAGTTTTTTGACTGGTAAATCCCTTCATTCTACGACTCAATATGAGTTTGGTGTTGTTGTCTAATGTTTAATCTTTCTTGTATGAGATCTGGTTTAATTTCCTGTCCTATTTTTTTTCTGAGCTTGTTCGATTAATAGACTGAATCATTAGAGAAGAGATGAAAAAATAATAATATCTGGTGTTGCTTACAAAGATCGTTTAAGCAATGAAGATAAAGTGGTTTTACGGGCACAAAACTGGCGCAGAGTTTAGGAAGAACAAATGCCTTTTTTCCTCTACTTTGTTTGCAAATAGGTGAAAAATTTAACAAAATACACTCCTCCCTTAGGTGCACCATCGAAAGGACCTTTGGAGTATGGAAAGCGCGTTGGCCCTTGGTATGCGACTTTCCCGTTGGGTACACCATGGAAACGCAAAGAGATCTTGTAACTACAACAATGGCCATCCACAATTTCATAAGAAGGAGTAACATGCCCGATATTCCTTTTAGCTTCTATGATCGGCGACCTAATTTCTTGCCTTCAGATGCTGGTGTGGAAACTACAGCACCTAATGGTCAACATGAACACATGTTCGTTGGCAATGATCAAGACATGGAAAATGTAAGGGCTTCAATTCGGCATTGGATTGTCGCTAACCGTATCCGTTAGATGAGTTGTTCGGTGTGGTAGTATTGTATTGTAGTTTGTTCAATTGGAGTAATTTTGTTTAATCCAAACTTCTGTAATATTTGGTATTGTATTGTAGTTTGTAGTATGTTTGTTCAATTTCTGTAATTTGGTTTAATCCGGATTTTAAGTAATATTTTGTGTTGTAATGTTGTAATGTTTAGATTATAAATTTCATCGTTTCTTGTACTGTTTGGTTTTCCCATTACTTTGGTTTAAACTTCATTGTTAATTCAAAAATATTTTTGATGGAAAAGTAACAACAAATAATAATTGAAATAGTAAAAATATAATTTAAAAAAAACGGGGGTCACCAGTTTCGTGTACATAGCAGAATTTCAGAATTAAATTTTAAATAAATTGAGCCCAAACGTTATTTATATACATTATACACCATTATTAATAATCGGGGCCAACAAAGTAAACCAATCCATAATTCATTTTCATTCCATATCTTCCAAACACTACTCCTACTGCAAAATGCATTCTGCACATATCATCCAAACACTCTACCAAATACAAAATACATTCTGATCATAATCTCAAAAGCCAAAAAGGCAAAAAGTGAAAAATGAAAAGCCAAAAAGTTGCCTCCCAAACACCCCCTAAGTTGGATGATCTTGCTAGTTTAGTTTCAAGATTACAATGAATGATTTTTGTGTACGTACATGAAAATTTCTACCGCGAGTCCATGCATGTAACGAGACACAAAAATTGAGAAAGTAGAAACATGACACCTAGGGTGTGTTAAAGACAAGGTGTGGTTTTGAAACCGCAATATGGCCGGACTTGCCCATTGTGTGTTGTGTATGTGTTTTTCGAAAATCCAATGGGAACCCGGAGTGGTGGAACCATTGTGGTATACTCTGGAACCCAAAGCGGCGGAACCAAAGGATGAATTGTGGTTTGGTTATCTGCGGAGAGGAGCCAACGCAATTGTTTAAATGATTTTCGAAAACCCAATGGGAACCCGGAGCGGCGGAACCATTGTGGTATACATGGGAACCCGGAACGGCGGAACCGAGAGTCTGAATTGTAGATTGGTTATCTGTGGAGAGGAGCCAATGCCAAATTCAATATTTTGTGTGACAATGGGAACCTGAAACGGCAGAACCATTGTGAGGATACTCGGGAACCCGGAGCGGCAGAACCGAGGTTGGGTGTGTAAAAAAATGATTTTGGAAATGTTGATTTGGAAGAAGAAAGGTGAAAATGATGACACGGTCTACGATGAGTCACATAGGAGAAACATAGATATCATAGATGCCAACGTTAGTTGAATAGCAAATGTAGATGTGACATTGTTAAGTGCTTTATTGAATATGCTTGTGCTATTTGAAATACCTAAGTGGTATATTATTCTATGGCCTATTGTTTGTAACTTATGGGTTAGCAGGTATGGGACTTTTCTGCTGAGCCTTTGTAGTTCATGGTGTTACTGTTGTAACCCTGACATATTATACTGGGGGGCGACGCCGGTATAATGTGTCAAACCTTGTAGATGAGCAAGGTAAACTCTACACCTTAGAGGCTTTCGGAGCTGAGGAGCTGGCTAGGATGGAAGAGAAGGCGGAGCAGTAGATAGGAACCCTAGCTCCCCTCCCTTGTTGAAGAAATGTACCCTTGTGAGAATTATGCTATAATAATGAGCCATACTCTATACTCTATTTAGATTTTCAATAAAAATTGTCTATTTAACGTTTCCAAAATTAGTGGCATTACAACATGGTATCAGTGTTGTAGGTTCAAAACCTCGGCCATGAGTAGTATAGGTAGACCATAAGATAAGTTTGACCGTTGCACAAACGTGAAATGAGTATAAGTTTATCGTCCCAAATTGGGTAGAATTTTGACGGAACAACCTACAGATTGAAGGAAGGTTTGGAAATTGGCAGTACCACCGAGCTGGGAATTCCCAAACAATTGAATGATGACTTAAATCAAGGATCGAATGTGGAATTTAGAAATTTTTAGAAGTTAATAAATCTCTGTCTTGAAATATTACTGATTGAAGTTAAAAATCCTTCCTCGTAGATGAACCACTTAGTCAACCTGTTAGTTGGAGCTCGCCAACTCAAAAATGCCATAGAAACTACGATAACCCAATCGGTGGAGGATCCTAACTACATTGCCACTGTACTCGCAGAAATATGAGATTTCAAGAGAGTGCAGCAAAATACCCGTATTCTCGTTGAAGAGGATCCCTAGTTTCCTGAAATGTTTCCAATCCTGTATGCCTTCTATGGGTTCATCAATGCCCTACCTCCAATGCAAAACTTTGAGTTTGGTGATGAGGAGAAAGAAATTGATGACAAGGGGGACACGAATGAGATGACTAAGGAAGAAAACCTGATAGATGAAGGGAATCTAGAAGAGGACAAGGCTCCAAAAGACCCGTGAAAGCCAAAGACACTACTTAGGCGCACTTAGAATAATCTAGTAACCGTTGTAATCCTTCGGGATGTAGGATGTCAACGATCAGGATCACCGTTGTCTGTTTTTCCTAGGTTGTACTTGTGCTATGTTTGATAATAAAAAGGGTTATTTCAGTTACTACTTATTCTTATACTCCCTCCGTCCCAAATTCTTTGTCCGGTCCGCAAAACAGAGTGTTAAAAATAATACAATTTTTGCAAGAAAAAATATTAAGTTTTTCAACAATTTATTAGATATCAATGAGTATTTTTAATTTGTGAAAAAAGCTTGAATTTTTTCTTGAAAAATTGCATTATTTTTAACACTCCGTTTTGCAGCCCGGACAAAGAATTTGGGACAGAGGGAGTATTTTGCTTTTATTACTTAGTCCCTATTCATATACATACTTATCTTTGTGCCTGCCTATGTCTCACATCGTTAAGTCTAAAATATAATTCTCCTTATTATTATAGATGTCAAGCTTGCGACAAGGAGGATGCCCACCCTTCACCCCACGAGTCCTGGTCGACTATCGATCATTACTGACAACCTGTAGGAACATGTAGTAGGAGTATGTAGGATCGTTTCAACTTGTATAAGGAAAAATCTTATCTTAGGTCCCTACTTGCCATTGTAGTAGAACTCTATGCTTATGATTGTATCTTTCTGCTTATCTATAAAAATCTTGCTTATTTAAAGAGTATTGTTGCATACTACCTAGAAACTGCTTTCAATTCTAGGAGGAAAACACTGTTTGCAAAAAGAAAATTGTTTTAGTAGGCTAAAACCTCCCCTTTACAATATTTCTCTCATAGATGGTGAATACGCACCACGGATTAGGATACGAAAATGGAGAATCCTCTAACACTAACCCCGACCTAACCCAAATCATGCAAGCGTTCATAGCCGCTTTAAACGCCAACCACCAAAACCAAAACCATGACGACAGACCAATAACCCAAACCCAGGCCATGAACGAATTCTGCAAACGCCGACCCCCGACCTTTCACGGAGACGCCAACCCCATCGTGGCTAAGACATGGCTAAAGGAAGTCAAGGTGATTCTTGGAACCTTAGGAATTAACCTGGATGGAGACCAAGTGGCACTGGCCACTTACCAGTTGAAGGGAGAGGCCCGTTATTGGTGGGACCTGATGGAAGCAACTCATACCATAGCCACCATGACCTTTGCTGAGTTCGAAACTCTATTTCTCGACAAGTACTTTCCCACGCCTCTTCGCCTAGCCAAGGAACAGGAGTTCCTGAATCTAAAGCAAGGAACACTAATCGTCACCCAATATGCAACCAAATATGAAGAACTGTCCCGTTACGCCTTAAACTCCATACCGACCAAAGACAAGAAGGCGAGAAGATTTGAGTGGGGACTAACGACTGCTCGAAGGGTTGTAGTGGCTCAAGCTTTTACCACCTATGCAGAAGTGGTGAAATGTGCCCTCCAGGTAGAGAGTGAGGAGATGGACTTCAAAACCAGTGGAGGAAGGCGACTGGCAGCACTGGTGGACCAATCCGAGCCCAACAACCCAACAACAACCGTGGACCTTACCCCGCCAAACCCTCTAACCCGTCGCAAAATAACCAACCCTGGAGGACTGCTACCCCCGGATGTGGCGAACCACAGAGGAGCGTTCGGGACATAGCAACAGTATAGTGCTACAACTGCCAAGCCATGGGCCACTTTAAGCGCGACTGCCCCCAACCTCAAAGGGGAAGGAATGAGAGCTTTGGAAATTAGAAGACCCAACAACCTGGACAAGCCAGTTTTGTGAAGCAAAACTCTGGGGGCCCATTGCAGCAGTAGAATAGGCAGAATAAGGGAAAATAGCCCATGGGGACCCAACAAGGCACTGGAGGGTGTATCTTTGCGCTGCAGGCTGAGGAATAAGAGCAAGATCCCTCTGTGATCCAAGGTATGCTATTGTTATACAGTACCTGCGTATAAGCTTTGTTTGACTTTGGAGCATCGCACCCATTTATATCTACTGCCTACGTAACTACACTAGCACTAAAAACAGAACCCCTAAGTACCAGTATGAAAATAACATCACTATTGGGGGGGAGTATAACTGTTAGTCTAGTGTGTAGAGGGTGCAAACTAGAAGTAGTCAACCTGTGACCTTAGAGTGATCGACATAGCAGATTTCGACATAATCTTGGGGATGGACTGGCTATCAGCACATCGAGCAGTCATAGACTGCCATCAAAAGATGGTGACGTCTTATACCCCTGAAGGAACCCATTTTAGATTTAAGGGGGATAGACAGATGACGAATTCAACGATGAAAAGATCAAAGTGGCAGAATCAACTATTTGGATGGCTAGCTAGTCTCCAAATGGAAGAAGCTGACAGAATGGATTTGGGACTACCACACATCATTTGCGAGTGCGCCGATGTTTACCCAGAAGAACTTCCTGGCTTACCACCGCAGAGAGAGATAGACTTCTCTATAGAACTCCAACCCGGAACCACACCAATCTCTATGGCGCCGTACCGAATGGCTCCTGCAGAAACTAAAGGAGCTCAAGACCCAATTGCTAGAGCTGTTGGACAAGGGGTTTATCACGCCAAGTACGTCACCATGGGGAGTGCTTGCACTATTCATAAAGGAGAAAGAAGGGACACTTCGACTGTGCATCAACTACAGGAAGCTAAATCAAGTCACGATCAAGAATCGGTATCCATTGCCAAGGATCGATGACCTATTTGATCAATTGAGAGGAGCAACCTGCTTCTCTAAAATCGATCTCCGATCAGGCTATCATCAACTAAGGATCTGGGATGAAGATATCGCCAAGACAGCCTTTCGCACCAGATACGGACACTACGAGTTTGTGGTGATGCCGTTTGGGCTGACTCATGCTCCGGCAGTATTCATGTGTCTCATGAACAAGATCTTTCAGCCCTACTTAAGAAAATTTGTAGTGGTGTTCATTGATGACATCTTGATATACTCTGCCAATAAGGAGAAGCATGAAGGACAACTTCGGATAGTACTACAAGTACTCCGAGATAGCCAACTCTATGCCAAAGCAAGTAAATGCGAGTTTTGGTTGGAAGTGGTTAAGTTCTTGGGGCACATAGTATCCAAAGACGGAATCGCTGTGGACGAAAGTAAGGTCGAAGTACTGCTGAATTGGAAACAACCGACCTCAGTATTCGAAATCAGGAGTTTTCTAGGATTGGTTGCATATTACCATAAATTCATACAAGATTCCTCAACCCTAGCCAAACTAATGACTAGGCTGACTCAGAAAGGAGTGAAGCTGGATTGGAATGAAACCTGTGAGAAATCCTTTAGGGAATTGAAAAAGAGACTAACCAATGCGCCGATACTCATCATTCCCGAGCGGGCTGTTGATTATACAGTCCACTACAAATGCGTCAAGAGACGGCTTGGGATGCGTGCTAATGCAAAATGGAAAAGTTGTAGCCTACGGATCTCGACAACTTCAACCGCACGAGAAGAATCACCCTCACCTATTCGAATCAGAGCGTGCACCTAATTTCGAGGACGAAATTATTTTAAGGGAGATAGTTTGGAACGACCCTAATTTTTGGTAAATAAAATTTTTGTTAAATATTTGAATTTTATTTTAATTACTTGAAATTTATTTTTAAAATTCCTTTTTAATTTCTAATAATTCTCATAACTAGATTTGAGACTTCTAAAATTATCTCTTTTCGCACCGGACAATCTAGTCATTTTCTAAAGACAAGTATGCTTATAGAAGCACTTGTATATTGTCCTAGTGAGTAAAATAAAATCCTAATGTACATTTCTTGGCTAGAAATTCTACTTGGCAAGTATAATTAGCTTTTAACCGATTAGTTAGAGAAACCTAATTACCAATTCAACCTAGTTAATTCTCCTAACCCTAGATGAACCTTATGGACCTTCCAACCCTACTTGAACCTTTTGGACCAAAGGAACTCATCATTATGCTACCAAAAGTAGTAATCATTATACCTGCCATGCATATAAACCTAAGGATCATAGCCTAAACCCAATTACCCACCAAAGTTACTTTCTTAGATTCTCCTCTAGGTATATATATACATATATATAGGTGTGTGTGTGTATATATATATATATAATAGTCTACCCTAATCATGACTATGTACATATATACACTTTCTATGAAAAGAATTAACCGTTGGACAATGTTTTTTTTGTCATTGAAAGCCTTACCATAATCATTACCCTTTCCATAGGCTTAGCAAGACTACTTATACCTAAGTACACATGGCTATCTATATAATAAAACAGAAGGGTGTGGGCCTCCACACAAACACAAACACATCCAAGGGCTGAGGTTTATTAGATCTAAGGGTTGAGGTGAGATTTCCCTTTTATTAAATTGTCCAAGCTCTTTAATTTAATTACAAAATTGCCATCGATGTGAAATTACTCCACAGATAGAATGTGAAATTACTCCACAAATAGAAACCGTCCGTCAGACTCCCCCGTACACTGCCGTCCAAGGTCATTACTGCCACAGCGCTGTCCATTGCTCCACCGCCAACTGCCGTCCCGCCCTTCGTTCTTGACAGAACAGTCCCACGCCCAGCCCTTGACAGAAAGGTTGGACTACTCCTCCTTCACTCTTTTACTCTCTCTTTTTTGTATTTTCCCATCTAAAATCCTCTCTGAGTTTTTCGGGTGTGAACCGGGTATAAGGTCGTACAACTGTTTGTTGAACGCGTTCGTTGTGGGTAACCAGTGGGACAGGGCGGAGTTGTTTTTTAAGTACTAGGAGAAAATGGGTGTGTCTCCCAATTTGGAGACTTACAATGTCTTGGTTAAAATTTCGTGCAAGAAGTTGCGATTCAGTGAGGCGAGGGAGTTGTTGGAGTGGATGTGGGTGTGGGGGCTGAAGCCCGATGTTGTTAGCTACGGTACAGTGATTAATAGGCTCGCGAAGAGTGGGGATTTGTCGGGCGCTTTGAAGGTGTTCGACGAAACGTGTGAGAGAGGGGTGAGTCCCGATGTGAGGAGTTATAACATTTTGATTGATGGTTTTTTCAAGAAATGCCTATCCTTTTTGCTTATTGTAGGTCACAAAGACAACTTGAATAAATTGACCATAGCTATTGCATGAAGTTTTAAAAAAAAAAAAACTTTGGTTACAATTGACTGTCTTTTTTGTAGAAATATTATATGATTGTGGAAGTCGATCTGATAAGGTGTATTTGGGAGCTAAGTTATATGGGAATTGAAATCTAATCTCTTCCTACTTATTGCCTATATATACGTGCAGTAGTTGGATTCTATTTTTTTTGCCATTCAAAGTCTCCCTTTTTTTATTTGTTCTAAAAGAAATGCCTATCATCTTTGCTTATTGTAGGTCATAGAGACAACTTGAATAAATTGAAGTTTTAAAAAAAAAACTTTGGTTACAATTGACTGTCTTTTTCATGCTCGGTAGAATGCTTCACTTTCCTCTGTGTTTTTGTACAGTTAAAATGTTCAGAGGCGACTGCAGTAGTTGGATTCTATATTTTTGTCATTCAAAGTCTCCCTTTATTCCATGTTCACAAAGAAATGTCTATCCTCTTAGCTTATTGTAGGTCATAGTAACAATTGAAGTTTAAAAAAAAAAAAAAACTTTGGTTACAATTGATTGTCTTTTTTGTGCTCGACAGAATGCTTCACTAATCCTTTATGTGTGAATCTAAAATTGTTGGTAATGCCACAACCGTTCAGCATGATGTTGTGAACCTACTGACTAAACGGTTGTGCCTTTAGCCACCATTTTTAGCCAATTTTAGGCCGGAGTGACTGACTGAAACTATCCCCACAGGCTCGATTTCTATGCACTCTTTATGTTAATAGAGGCTTAAGGAAGGCTCAAGTCGGGTTGGAATTCTCAACTCTATTTTCTTGATGATTTCTTTTCTAAATTCCTGTTATATCAACCACATTTGGGTCCTATTCGCTCTCTTGACATTTGAACTGTCTTTTTGGAGATCTATTATGTTTTTTTGGAGTTTCTGTCGCCATTGTGTTACAAATTGGTTTTATGGTTTTCATTTCTCTCCTCCACATACACATACCATCGGACTTTGTCGGTTGCTTTTATGGTTCTATTTCAATTGGGTTCTCTTTAGTTCAAAATTTATGCCCGCAACATGAATTTTTTTTTTTTGTGCTTTCCATTTTGCCTGTCGAGTGAATGACAGTCTTTGATTTAGGAATAGGTTTCTTGCTCATTTTTAAGACTCACGGACAAACACTCAATCACGGTAGAAAATTAGTTTTTTCCTCATCTTTTGTTGGGCCTCTAAGATTAGAAGCGTTGTGCTAGGAAATAGTGGCTTATGGGGTTTAACCTTTCAAAATCACTTTGGTTTCGCATTACTGCTATGCAATCGTTCTTGATATTAATTCATTTTCTCTTTCCAGGTAATTGTATGGGATAGGGGCAAGAGTATAATCGCTCTCTAATACTTTCATCATCATCAAGATTGGAATCTTGCTAAGCGAGTGGTACGCTTTTTTAAGCTTTCTTTATTTCTCCGCTTTTGACCACAGCTCTTTCTCTAATAACACTCCAATATGGTCTAAAATTAATTTGTAGGGGGGGTTGGTTAGTTTTAAGGCACTTCGGCGGACTTTTTAGTTTTGGGGGACTTTGGCAGTGTGGGATTCATAGAGGGTTTTTTTTTTTTTTGGTCAATTGGCAAGTATTATATTCCCATCTCTATGAGTTTGTTTTTTTCCAAATTTTTAGGCTTTGTGTTCCAGGAGCAATGGGGACTAAGTTTGATTTGAAACACAAATTATTAGCAAGAATCCTTCTTCCTTGATGGTTTTAACGCTATTACAGTTTTCTTGGCCTGAGTTGGTAAGAAAGATCGGTGAATTCTATTTACTTCGGTGGGTTCCTTTTATGGTGGTTTGGTGGGTTTTTTTTTCTTATAATTTTTTGGTCTTTTGTTTTCAGGTTTTGACCTCCATAGTAATGTGTGTTTGGAAACCGTAGCTCTACAATGATTCCCTCCTTAAGGTGATTTCTATCTGCGTTTGCCAAGGCCCAAGGATATGAACCTTCCATTTCTCCAGTTCCACATCTAAATTTACCATTGATTGAGCCGCATGTTATGAATTTAGGTTGGCTCCTTTGTGTAACTGATGTGTAAAAATTTGCAATTATGCCAGTGTCTTTAATGTGAAATTAACATTTGTTCTTTCTTTTTACAACAAGGCATATGATTTCAATTTATCCGTAGGTAGTTAAATTATATTAGTCGGGGTCTAAATTGGTAGCGGGGTTGGTTTAGTTATATCTCTCAAGTAGTTCTCTTTCACGCCACTAAGAAGTGGAACAAATAGAATACAATAATTCCAATCGCAATGCGTAGTGCCGCAGGCACGGACAAACGCTAGTATATATATATAAGCCTACCATAATCATATCTATATGCATACATAGGTTTTCTAGGAAAGCCTTAACCAATAGTCAATAGGATAACACTTGAAAGCTTACCTTTAATCATTGCTCTTTTTCCGAGACTTAGTAAGCTAGACTACTTAGCAATTAGGTATACATATATATCTCTCTCTCTATATATATAAATATACATATACATATACATATACATGCAGAGTATGAGAGAGAGAGAGAGAGAGAGAGAGAGAGAGGGCCGGCCATATGAGAGAGAGAGGGTGCCAATGTTTTTTGGTATAAATAGGACCCCTACTTGCCATTCAACTCACACCTTCACCCTTCAACTTCACTCTCTAGAAATTCTTGTGTTCTTGCTTTGTTCTTACTTGTTCTTCCTTTGTTCTTGAGTTCTTCAAGAAACTCATCAAAGGCCGCCATTAAACCACCACTTGACCACCCTCTCAATCCAAAAAGTTTTTAGTAGTTTAGCCAAGAACTAGTTTCGAGAGAAACCTTTCTCTTTCGAAACTGTAGGGAGGTATTCCCGAACAGGTACAATTAGTCACCGAGCACGTGATGTACGGAGGCACGTGGTAGGCGTAATGAGCTTATCACCGGGCAGTGGGATGAACGGCGATGTGGATCAGTGACATGAGAAGTCATTGGACCAGCAGTCTGTTCGGCTAATAAAGACAAAAGACATGTGAAGACATTTGTCTAAATGTAACGACATGGACCAGTTGCACATGAGGTCATTGGTCCATATGGACTGTTCGGCAACGAGGTAGCCGAACAGGGGAAGAAGTTGCCCTAAATCATAGCGCGGTAAGAATGCTCCGGAAGGCTTCAGAATGGTAATATTCCGTAAAAGAATGGGATTCCGAGTATATAGGATCAATGCAAGAGACCCAACATGAGTGGGGTATTCGGATGATAAGGGGAAAGAGTCCCAGAAGGACTGAGAGTCCCAAAAGGAATAAGCTATTATACATAAGGGAACGAGAATCCATGATATACTAGGTTTCCTATACGAGATAGGAATCCTAAGGCAACAGGGATGCTTGGGCAGCAAGCATCCGTGAACCTATAAATACGAGGTAAACCTGGAGGTAAAAGGTACGCAATATTGGGTGACCTCTTATTGTCGTCCTACTGATAACTAGGGTTCATTGCTAGTTCGTGATACTAACTTAGGCATCGGAGGGCCTTTGCCACGAGAGGCAAAGGTGCACTCACCCCTTGTCTGTTTTGCAGATTAGGGTTCCGACAAAGAATTAGGGTTCCGGTGTAGAGGCATGTGAAGCCGTTGCAATTTGGCGTTATCCAGAGCATCAATTGTTTTCATCCCCCTACAATTGGCGCCGTCTGTGGTAAACAAGAGAATTCCCTGAAAAGATAACCACGATGGAGGAAGATCCAACCACGCCGTTCAATCCAAAGAACCAGTTAAGTGGTGGAGGGGATAAGTCTCCACCAGGTGCTCCGAGAAAGCCCATTGGAAGAGAGGACAAAGCAACTATGAGCTCCACGAGAAGGAGCAAATCCCACCGAAGAGAGGCATCGGTAGAATGTTCAAGAAGTGTCCACAACAGCGAGGATATCCTCGATAAAAAGAGGAATGAGATTGAGGAGTACGTTCGTTTGATTAAACAATGAGAGTACGAAATATGAGAGCTGCAGCGGGTACGAGATCACCCAGAAGATTCTGGACTCTCACGAAGGAATTTCGGAGAAGACAGGCAAGCTCTGCTAGTCCATAAAGAGCCTCATTCACGAGGAGGAAGGAGCAGAAGCAATAGTCCTACCACGAGACGATTTGAGGCTTCCCCACGAAGAAGGAAAAACAAAAGTAAAGATCGAACACTAGAAAGGCAAAGGGCTTCTTCCTGAAAAAGAAGGAGCAGAGAGCGAAGTTCCACTCCTGAGGAAGAAGCAAGGAAGCATCACCGTGACAGGTACGATAGACCTGACGCTGACTGGGCCAAAGCTACGGCTCACAAAATGAAGGAAAGTGAGGAAGGGACAGTGTCTGCACGAGAAGCGGCACGAAAAGCCCTTAGTAACATCGCAGCCTCCCCTTTTGCAAGAAGGCTGCAAGAGGCCAGGTTGCTGAGCAGAATGAAGCACGGAGCGTTCATGCTTTACGAGACAAACACGGATCCTGTCGCTCACATACAGCACTACCAGGAGGCCATGTTCATGCACGATGGCGATGATGCCATTCTGTGCAAAATGTTCCCATCAAGTCTAGGCAAGGTGGCCTTATCTTGGTTTCATAAATTAGCACCACGATCCATAAGAGGATGGAGGCAGTTGGCTGAGGAATTCACTACTCTGTTCTTGACAAGTAGAAAGGCCCCAAAAACATTTGAGAGTCTTTCCACCATAAAACAGGCAGAGAGCGAGCCGATCAGAGATTACGTGAAGAAATATTGGGAAACTTTCAACGAGATTGAAAGTTGCAGTGAGGAGTATGCCATAGCAACCTTCAAAACTGGTTTGCCTATTCGGGGAGAACTGCGTCGCTCACTGAATAAACATCCGGTGGATACGTTGGCCAAACTGATGGAGCGAATAGAGCAGCATGCCAGAATGGAGGATGACATACTCTGCGAGGACGGCAGGACTGTTGCCGAACAGTCCAAGGCACCTGCCAAAAGGGTGGATAAGCCAGAGCCCAAGACGTACAAGGAAAGAAAGGAATATGGACAGGCTAAGAAAGAACCATACAGGAAGAAGCAAGCCCCTGATCCCAAGTCCTTGTTTTCGATCACTACCGTTTGGAAGGAGCCAATTTATAGGATTCTTTATCGAATAAAGAATCAGCCTTACTTCAAGTGGCCCCCAAATCTAGGCGGGGATAAAGACGCAAAACGTGCTACGAATTAGCACTACAGTTACCACAAAGATTGGGGCCACATGACTGAAGACTGCGAGATGTACAAAAGACACCTTGACGATTTGGTCTCTCGAGGCTATCTCAAGGAGTTTATCCAGGAGGATCCCAAGGAAAAAGGGAAAGCCATGGAATTGGATTACGAACAGAATCCTAAAGGAGTGATCCATATGATACATGGGTTGGCCGCACCTTATACGAGAAATGAGGTTAGGCTATTTCAAAGGCAGGCTAAGCACGATCAGCATGTGATGTGACTGGGAAATAAGAGAGGACAAGAGAGTGACATATGCAAAGAAAGCATAGTGTTCACGGATAATGATTTGGGGGAAGTTCAGATACCCCACAACGATGCTTTGGTCATAACCCAACGAATTGGGGAGTATGACATCGAGAGGATCCTAGTGGATTCAGGAAGTTGTACAGAGGTGATGTACTATGATGCATTCAAGAAGCTGGGGCTGGCCCAAACAGATTTGGAGCAATCCACAACACCCCTGATTGGGTTTGGTGCAGGAGCAGTTTGGCCCCTTGGAAAAGTGACACTGCTCGTTCGGGCAGGATCAGTTGTTCTGAGGACAGATGTTTTAGTCGTAGACGTTCCTTCTTCCTATAACGCGATTATAGGAAGAACCTGGTTGCACAAAACGAGGGCAGTCTCCTCAACTTATTACCAGATGGTGAAATTCCCAGGATCCAATGGGATCGAATAATCAGGGGCAATCAGAAAGTGGCCCAACAATGTCTGATCTCCATCATCAAAAAAGCCCCAAGGGCCCATCACGTTCATACATTGGAAGTACCGGATCAACCGACTATCGAGGATGTCGGAAGATGCCCGGCTGATAAGGTAATCGAGGGCTTGGACAAAATTCAGATCAACGAGGCTGATCCTGAAAGATATTTTTTGATTGGGGAATCACTACCAGCAGAGGAAAAGGCTGAATCGATACAGTTTCTGAAGGAGTATGTCGACGTATTTGCGTGGGTACCAGAAGAGATGCCCGGCGTAGATGCTGATATAATCTGTCACCACTTGAATGTTGACCCTCAACATAAGCCAGTCATTCAAAGAAAACGTAGGGCTGCCGTGCAGCACGTGGATGCTGTTGTGGAAGAAGTCAATCGCTTGCTGGAGGCAAAAGCAATACGTGAAGTCTACTACCCCGAATGGCTAACCAACACCGTGGTCGTGAAGAAGAAGAACGGGAAGTGGCGTGTCTGTGTGGACTTCACAGACCTGAACAAAGCATGTCCCAAGGATAGTTTTCCTCTCCCAAGGATAGACCAATTGGTTTGACGCGACAGCTGGCTATGAGCGAATGAGTTTTCTTGATGCATATTGAGGATATCATCAAATTGCTATGTTTGGGCCCGACCAAGAGAAGACATCTTTTATCACTCCGCGAGGGTTGTACTGCTATAGTGTTATGCCATTTGGGCTGAGAAACGCCGGGGCAACATATCAAAGGCTTGGAACTATCATGTTCAGAGAACTGCTTGGGAAAACTATGGAGGTCTACATAGACAATATGGTAGTGAAGAGTCGAGATAAGCAAGGGCATATTACGGATCTGAGAGAAGTCTTTGAAATTCTAAGGAAGTACAAGCTGAAGCTCAACGCCTCGAAATGTGCGTTTGGGGTTGGTTCTGGAAAGTTCCTAGGGCATTTGGTGACCATGAGAGGAATTGAGGCCAACCCGGACCAAATTGTTGCCCTGCAGAGGCTGCAAAGTCCCAAAACCACGAAGGAAGTCCAGAGACTGACTGGGATGGCCGCAGCACTTAATAGATTTATCAGCAGATCAAGTGATAAATGCAGACCCTTTTTTCAGTTATTGAAAAAGAGGGAAGGATTTGAATGGGGAGCAGAATGTGAGCAAGCTTTCCAGGACCTGAAAAAGTATCTGGCCGAGCCTCCACTTCTATCAACCCCACAGCCAGGTGAGTCTTTGATTTTGTACTTAGCTGTTTCTGAGCATGCTGTGAGTGCACTCATATTAAGAGATTTGGGAATCAAGCAAATCCCAATATATTATGTTAGCAAGACATTGCTGGATGCAGAGACGAGATATCTGCCTCTAGAAAAACTTGTCCTGGCACTTAGGACAGCAACGAGGAAATTGCCACATTACTTCCAGAGCCACAAGGTTGTGGTTTATACTGAATTTCCACGAGACATTGCTACGAAGACAGATTTCAGGAGAACTCTCGAGCGGCGTCGAGTGAGAGCCAATATGACATGATTAAACCGCAGGTACGGAACAAAGGCCGGTATTGGCGGATTTTGTGCGCCAGAGTTTCTCCCAAAGTATCCCCTGCCCGTACGAAAAAGGAACGGAGAATAAGACATTAACCCCGAAAGGATAAAAGTCCAGCGAAAGGAGCTACGGAGTGGAAACTATTATGATGGAAGCTTGCTAAAACCGGCTTCAGGGATAAAGGGTGGCCTTTTTCCTCTGGAGGAGTGGAGGTAAAGCATCCGGTCCGGGTTTTAGTGCATCCAACAAATGTAGACAGAGAGAGGCACTCTTAGTGATGAGAAGTGACAAAGATTCTGAAAGCAAACCGATTCAGGTTGCACGTCGATTCACAGATGTAGTTTAATCAGCTGTGGGGGGGAATACAAGCCCGGAATGAGGAAGAGGCGGCAAGTGGAAGCGGCCAAAGATACTTGATACCTTCTAAATGGGCCAATTGAACAATAGTTCTAGACAGAATGGCCCAGCGATCCTGGCATGGCGGGAGCAAGTCCAACTGAATCAAGCGGAGGGTAGCAATTGACGAACCAAATACCGAAAACGTAATTAAGGCGAAAGTAGACCATACTTCCAAATTCCAATGGACGAGTCACGAGTGAAAAGCAAACAGGATGGTGTGCCAATTGCAGAGGGAGTCCTTAAATCTATAATAGTATAACTTTGTGTAGGATTCCCCTGTAGTTATAGAAGGTTGAATGTATTGTAAAGGAATTTACTCAGGAAATTTAGAAATTATGGAAAGAAATGAAAAATAAAGAAACTTACTGTTTTAATAAGGAGAGTGTTTGCTCCAAAAACGTAACGAACGTACCCTGTGGTCAGCAAATGTTGAGTGCGAGTGATGCGGGCGTGCCAAGACCGTGCGTGATCTAACGAATTAGGGAGTCGTGGTACCCTAATCTGACTTCTTCGTGCAAACGATTGCTCCACTACCTTTTTGGAAAGATTGTGCAAATTGGTTTGGATTTGCCTTACTCGTGAAGGACTTAGTATTTAGTGAATAACAAAATGTAAACAAGAAACAAACGTAGCGGTTTGTATTTCTGTGAATAAATTGACATGGTGTAAGAAAGGAAATGAAAGAAAAGACTGAGGCTTAGTAATATCGGAATTACAAGTCTTGGGTAAAAAGGAAAAGTGCTGAAAGTAAATGCTGAGAAGTTGTAAAAACTGGTATTGAAATGATAAGGCGAGAGAGTTGGGCCTATCCTGTTTTTTTCTATTTATAGTAGTAAAGACCCTGAAAATAGCAAATAAGGCCCTTAGAGTAGTTACGCGTCCTCTGCAAAATACTGTTCCCACTTATTCAAAAAAGATAAAAATAAGCACCACCGTTGATATTATTGGTAACTCCTGTGATTGATGCCACATGGCCCTTTGAATTGGTCAAAAAGTGACATAATTCTTGTTTTTCAAGGCCTTTTTCCACAATCCAACATGCACAAACCATTTCTGTTATAAACATGGCTCACTCATGGTTCATGTAGCAATAACCTCATACTAACCGTTGTAGTGGAGGAATATTCCCTAAATATGCCCTACAAAGTTGACAACCGTCCCCTAAATTAGGCCCTGGGAATGCAACACGTGTCCCATGCCTTCAAACCATTTCCTTTGAGCTCAAATTGATTGTAGACGTTGATTGAAAATCGAAATCCCCTAATGGTTGTCACGTGGCCCTTTGAATAGGTCAAAAACTAGCAAAACTCTTATTTTTCAGGGACTATTCCCTGATTTTACTCATCCCACTGACCATATTCAACTGAAACATGATTCATTAAGTGATATTCATGACTGATCCTTGCGTATTTAACCCTTTTAATGTTTAAAATCCAGGGAAATGAAGGAATATTCTGTGAGAATCTACCTATAAATGCAACCAGACCTTGAAAAATCTCAAATACCCTAAAAATTAGGAGTTTGTTTCTGAATATTAGGGTAGGGCAAATCTTGTGTACCCTTCTCATTTTGGGATTGGTTCTTCAACCGTTCTTCCTTTCGCACTTGGACTTGATCGACTTTGACTTTCTCGTTGGGCAATCAAGCGGGCCTACTCATGAGTTCGGACCCACTTTCCATGTAGCACTCAGTCATTAGCTCTTTCCAAAAGTGTCAAAAATGGGTGTAAACAAAGAGGTTATAGTTTTTTTTTTTTTTTTTCTTCTCGGAAGATAAGCATCATTCATGACAATATTGCTACTCCCTCCGTCCAGATTTAATAGTTCCTCGTTCTATTCTAAACGGATAAAAAATGAGTTATATCTTTAAATTGGTAATGAATTTTATATCTAATATGGATCTTGTTTGATAGATCTCAATTAGTTCTATAAGTTAATGTTTTCAAAATCATATAAAACATTATAAATTACAAAATATAATCGATTAAAAAATGACACGAACTCTTAAAAAAAAACTATTAATCCGGACGGAGGGAATAGTATTTAAGTGCAATAATACAATACAGATGACGTATGAAAGAGTATGTCTAACATGAGAGGATATATCGTATCATTCCAGATTCCTCAAGAGAGAGTTCTATAAACTATGATAAAAGAAACATCGCTCTATAATTTACGTCTCAAACAAGTCAAATTATTTGATTTGCCATAATTTTGCTTTTTCTAAAAAAATTGTCCGTATTATTTATTCTTAGTGATATTTTGCTTATTTTTTTGTTGCTTTTTAGAATAATTTTTTAGTTATTGGATTCGTCACCAAGATGAACTATTAAGCGAAAACATTTAAAAGAAATTCAACAAAAAATTAGTAGTTACTACGAACAAAATCTTGAAAACAAAATACAGACTGCAAACATGACATACCGTGTGTCAATTGCATGGGGTGTCCTTAAGTATGTGCTATACCTTCAGGAAATTCCTTCTTTTTTTTTTTATTGTTTGTGTAGGATTTTTTTTTTGGTAATTAACCATTTATTTAGATCCCTCAAGAGGTACAAAGAATCAAAGGCGTGAGCATACAAGGATATACCCCGACTGAAAAAAACTAGAGCATATGCAATAGAAACAACTAGAGAAAAATGTGCCAATTCTGGCAGAGCTAAGAGGATAAAGATGTAGGCTTCACATTCCTGCTTTGGGAAGCTTCTAACCTAACTTCGAATTGGCCTACCCAATAACAGCTGAAGGAGGCTTTCGGAAAATTCTATGATCCCTCTCTTGCCATTCAAAATAAACAAAACAGCAGCAAAAGCAAGTCTCCTTAGAAGATTAGGGAAACCATTCCCTTCAAAGTTGGAGCAAAACCAGGCAATTTTCTGAGACGAGAGGGCAGGACCCAGGGATGCAGCAGAGATCAGCAATGTGACTTGGAGAAGGGACAGTCAAAGAGAATGTGATCCAGAGTTTATCTTCGGTTCGTAAGCTCCCTCTAACAGCCATCCATAGTACGTATAAAACTATGCCTGGGAATAGTTTTTTGAGGACCAAACAACCTTGTGCCAGGGAACTATGCATAGTGAATCCTAAATGCATTCCAAGCATGAGAGGCCTGATACTTGGATGAAGAAGAGCCAGCCCAAATGAATGAGTTAGAAATATTCGGATGAGGCATGAAATCAGGACAAGGAAGAGAGAGAAAAGGCCAAGTCCAGATATCATCTATATATAATGCAAGAAACTTTAGCTCCCATAGGTATACAAAAAACCAACTGAAAGTGATGGCCAAAGTAATCAAGAAGAGGCCCAGCATGGTGCCAATTATCATGCCAAAGATACGTAGAAGCTCGATCACCAATGATGTATCAATGATGTATCTATTAAGGGGTCTCACTTTAGGTCTGAGCTGAAGTAACTTCCTCCATGTCCATGAGCAAGAAGAGGGAATGTTCATTGACCAAAGGCATTGATTCTTGATGGTATACAGTTAACTCCATTTGATCCATAAGGATTTCTGATGAGAGCAGATGGCCCAAAGATGTTTAGCCATTGCAGCATAAAGACTAGGTGAAGACCACACAAGATACAAGGCATATCACCACCCCACCTGACAGAACCCCCAAAACAAGTCTCCGCAATCTCCATGAGCAAAACATTTAACTCATCCCCAATAAATGAAACCCGGAGGATTTACCTATTGAAGTCACCCTAATCTTCAACCGTTTGCAATGCAGTCCGCTCTCCAATAAAGTATGACCTTTGGGTTAGCAAGACCTTCTGCACCCAAACACATTTTGATACTATTCAAGTGATCAAACCAAATTTGAAACCCCCATTGCTCGAATCAACTAGTCTCATTACAGCATATTTGAATCTAATGCTAAAAGTGAAAGCATATATAAAGACTAGAAGGGGCACAAACTAAAGAAAGCCAGGCTAGAAAAGTGAGTGATACACTCAGATAAGCAAAGAATGTCAACCTGAAATCAAGACTAACAAGTTTTCATAAGCTCTCAACACTACACACGAGGGATATAGAAGGTACGTTTACTAGATTCAGTCACCAAAAGGGCATACCAAACACATATTTGTGGAAAGAGAGATTGAATAGCAATGCCAACGGTACAAATGGTTCGAAAGTGTAAAGATTCATAGCAGTTCTACAAATGATATAGCGGTTTGCAACAATCTCAAGTTTTACAAAGTTGATCTGTGGTCAACCAGGGGAGGGGTGAAGAGGTCTATAAGAACATCAGTCCAGACAGGGACACTATTAAGGAGATGAGTATGTGATAGAGTCATTGCCAAAAATGGCGAACAAACATACCCAGAACCTGACAAACTATCCTCAGGCTCCATCCCTTTTAAGTTGGAACAAGCCGATTGTAAATAACCATGGCTTCAATAGAAGTTCACTATTTGTCACTTACCAATGCCCTATGTACTCAAACTAGTAAATCTACTTAAATATCAATAAGGGATATATGCATGTTCAACCTCAAAAAACTATGAAATATAGAAACTCTTATTGTTGTAAAAGTTAATCTTAATTTTACATGTCAAAGTGCTTAGGGAAGGTGAGGTATTTACCAAACAAAGAAGTCTTTATGATGTATAAGAGATAAATTCACACAATCAAAACACAGACTACGTTTTATTGATCACAACACAAAACACACACACACACACACACACACACACACACACACACTCTCTCTCTCTCTCTCTCTCTCTCTCTCTCTCTCTCTCTCTCTCTCTCTCTCTCTCTCTCTCATTGCACTGATAAAGTATACACATACTTGTACAAATCAAAGTTACGCGTACAATAGCCACACAAACCAACCAAGTACCAACCACACAAAACAATTTCCCAACATACACGTCCCTACTCCACATCCTGCTCTTCACTCTAAACCTCCTCTATGCATGGTCCACCCACATGCAAGATTACACTCTTCAGTTTAATGGGGCTGTGAATTGCAGGTATGAGAGGTTTTTCATATGAAGGTTTCATGTTTATTGCAACTGTGTGGAAGAGATGTGAAAGAGAGACAAAGGAATCCCAAACGGGGCTAGGGATAGCCCATCCTGTGATCTTCTGCAGCTTCATTCTCTGTCAGTTTGAGTTCTTTAACCATTTCAATGCTAGGGAGCTAGAGGAAAACATTTTCAGCATGCATCACAATCAGTGCGCTGGGGTCTGCTCATTATGGTGCAAGTAGCCTATGTCTTGATTGAGCCTGATCTAGTCAGCAGTGCAAATTTGAACTGGAAGCTGTGGGTTACCTGTTTTCTGGGACTGGGAACTACGACTCCAATTTTTTCAGAGAAGACTTGTTTACAGGGTAGAAACCAATCCAGATTTCAGCAGAAAAGGGTGGACAATCAGTTCAATATTTCATCCAGAATGGTTGGCTTGCTGCGTTCCCATGCCGACACACTGAACCAGGGAGCATTCCCTCAGAATCTGCATGAATTCTTCACCATGTGAGTTCTTGAAAAGAAATGGAGAAGAGACTAAAACTGCAACTGGTACTTCAGGATCTAGTGATACTTAAGACAGATAAAAAGATATATTTACAAGAAGAGTTCAGATTTCCATCTTTATAGCTTGTTGTGGTTCTCCAAATGAAAATTTCAGTTAGTATTTACAGGTACTTTATTTGACAAATTTACAAGTTTACTTGATTCAAAAGCTTCAATGAATGCTGTGAGTTTGATTTCTTTTCTTTTCATACAAAATGTAGTCAAAGTGAGGTGTAAATGGCTCAAATTACAAAAACTTTGCCTTTCATACACTTGGGAACGGACAGCATAATTAGGCAATCAGACCATAGAAGCATATTTTCTTGTGCTAATGCATATTATATAATCGTATATCATTCAAAGGTTCAGCAAAGCACTCAGTTTTGATCAAAAAACGTCCTAGATGGCACTACCTTAGACTGCTGTTCCATTACATGAGTCTGAAGGATGGCTTCTGAGGTTGCCATTAAGGAAAAGAGGAGATTGACAGGCAAATACAGGGACAAGTCAAGGACCCACCAGTAAAACCATGAAAATCGAGTCATGTCCCTCACAATGATCTCACATCCGACAATCCTTGATACAGGCTCAATGGAAGCGTCACACACTTAAATTCGTATAGAGTATACTGGAGCTGAGCTAAGAAGACCAAATTTGAATGCCAAGGTCTCGTTAACATGAACTCACGCGGTGTTTTTTTATGCCAATCAAAATTGTGCAACATAGAGGATATCAGTGGTTGATATCCAGCATGTCTCAATCTCACACTCATCTCAGCTAAAACTCTAAATTTCCAATCTCACACTCATCTCAGCTAAAACTCTCTAAATTTCCTCTAACTGTGAAAGTGATCTATCACCAGCCACAAATTGCTGAAGTGCATATGAACCTAATTGAGCTGCTGCCGGGGCCCTTGTGAATAGTTGTACTTTTCATCTCCTGAACAAATAACTTTCATACTGCGGAAACATTTAGAAAGTATTAGATACGTACTTGTGAGAATCCAAGGAGAATTGGTATCCTATTTAGACAGGTGTGAACCCCATCTATAAGTACTCATGTTTCATAGATTAGACTCCAACCATTTTAAGTGGGCCTGAGCCACTTGTTTATGAATATATTCTAAGTTCAGCATTCATCACTAACACATATAAGTATCAACAAGGGATATATGAATGTGCAACCTCAAAAAAACTTGAAATAAATTAGCTCTCGTAATATGCATCTACAATTAAACATCAACAAAAGAAGCAGAGTCATTTACATTTCACAAAATACCTGAAGAAGCTTCTCATTCATTGCCTCCCAATCTCTCCTCTATGATAAGGAGAGACTAGGCTCTCGACATAGGTGCTTCCAAACGTAAATCCAGTGGGAGAGCCATTAATCACGATGCTGCTAAATGTCTCATTTTTAAAATTGTACACAACCAGTTTATCTCCATATGATATCTTTTCCCTTGATTTCAACAAATATTCATCTTCCGTTAGCAAACACAACAATTCTACTGCATACCTCTTAGGCACATCCACCGGTAATTTGGTCCAAGACTCTCTTACCCCATACTCCTTCATCATCCAACCACCAGTAGTCTCAATTGCATAACTCCCCCGATCAGCCAAACAGAGACAACCCCCGACAACCGTCACACGATAATCCAATATCTCAAATTCACAAAACGAAGCAGGCAGCAGCACTTCCCTGAAAATTTCATCCGACAAATTGAAAGCAACAATCACAAAGGAACCAGTCCTTTTCCAACAAAGGAAATGAAGACACCCATTAAAGAAAACCCCACAAGAGGTTGTCCAAAAAAGGACATAATCAGTAGTATCTTGAATTTTCCTCCAAGCATTAGTTTTCAGTGAATAAATAGCCCCAGTGGTAATACCACAGTCGGCAGGAGAATCAGTTTCAGTTTCATTATAGACAATTTTCAAAACCTTGTAATCATCAGCAGAAGAATCGTAACCAACGCCATAAACATCACGGAAGACACCACGAACTAGACCGAGTGCAGAAGGACATGTGGGCAGTACCTTATACTCTCTAGTGGATGGATTCCACAAGAAGTTGGAATTATCCACAAGGGAAACTAGAAGCAAACCATCGCAGGAACTCAGAACCCTAATTCTGGCCGAAGAAAAATCAGCCAGTGTTTTGATCGTCGGGTTTGCGTCCGCGAAATCTACCGAATAGAGATTGTGATGGGTGGAAATGATAATGATTTTCTGATCAAGATTTTTGGGATTTTGGGTCTTGGCTCGATTCAGGTGGGCTTTCGCGAAATAGGGGTCGGAGATTAGGGAATTCCATGAGGGACAAACAGACTTGAATCGGCAAAGGGATTTGACGGGTAGTCGAGAGAGTATGTCGATGACGATATCCAGGGGAAGAGTTCCGCCAACGGACATGGCCGCTGCCTTCGGAGCTGTTTGGGGAATTGCGGAGTGTAGTGGTATGCGGTGGAGATTGTGTGCTGATAAAAAAAGAATGGTGGAGATGGTTCGTTTCCCTTTTTGAGTCAGTATATTTTATTTTAAGATAATCCTTAATAAGTGTCTATTTTTTAAAGTTGATAAATAAAATTTGATATATTTTTTGTTTTGTTAGATTTCATTTTTAAAAGTTAGTGAGTAAAAATGTAACGATGATGTCTCCATAAAGGATGAATAAGAAAACTAAAGATAAAAGTTAATGCAAAATATGTAACAATGATATCTCATTAATAAATTGAAGTTACAAAAGTATGATACTAAAAAGGGTCAAAGAGAGTATCTCCGACCAAAATGTCAAATGTGACTGGCATGACAAGAGCATTTTTAATGAGATATGCCAAATACAAGCCGGAGATTGTAACGGTTAATTGACGGATCTGGGGGCTCTGCTGTGCTCATTGAGGCAGCAGCCCCAACCCAATAATGAAACGACAGCGTTTTGGGGTGAAAAAAAAATCCTAACCACCAAGTTGCAATTCTATAAAGCAGAAATGTGATTTTGAGAGCTCTAAAGACAAAATTTGATTATGCCTCTTTAGAATAATATGATCAAAATAATAAGATCCTTTACACCCGTTCAAACGGATTAAAAATTGGAGTACTTAATTTTTTAACCATATTTTTTAATATATAAACGATCTCAAAAAATTAAGTGCTCAAATTTTTACTCCGTTTGAATCAATGTAAAGATTTTGTTATTCTGATCATCTATCAATATCCTATAAGAATGTAGTTGAAACCAAAAAGCTCTCAACCCTCAATCCTAAATTTCTAGAATTTAGAGATTTTTTTTATAAAAAAAAGAAGAGAAAACTCTCTGTGTGTGTGTGTGTGTGTGTGTGTGTGTGTGTGTGGGGGGGGGGGGGGGGGGGGGGGGGGGGGGGGGGGGGGGTGCGGTGGGGACTTGGGAGAGGGAGAGACAAAACGTATGGAAAAATTATTCTATACCCCAGCAGAGATACCATCGCGTAGTACTCTAAATTCATTTTACACCACATATGTTTTTTAGTGTACAGAATGAGACTTTTGCTAGCATGCATTGAACATGAGATAAAAAAATATTAACTAATTTTTTATACCATGCATTGAACGGGTACAATATTTGATTTTTTTTGTTACAAATTAATTTGATTTAATTTTTTTGAAGTAATTTAATTTGATTTAATATTTCTTGCAATCTGAGTCATCCATTGTTGAGCATAGACGGCTCACGTGGCCCGGATTCTTTTTCTATCAACTAACATTATTCCCGTTCGATGCACGAGACAAAAAATTTGTGTGGCTTCGCTACAAAATATCGAGCTCATACAAAATTTATTGTTTGTCTCGTGCATCGAACGGGAACGACGCTAGTATTATTCTAAATCAATGTAAAGATTTTGTTATTCTGATCATATTATTTTAAATGGTCATAATTCATTTTTATCTTTAGAGCTCTCGTATTAAGTATATGTTTTTTATTTAGGACTCTGTGGAGCAGAAACGTGATTTTAAGACTTTTAAAGGCAAAATTTGATTATGTCTCTTTATAATAATATGATAAGAATAACAAGATCTTTGCATTGATTTACATGGAGTGAAAATTTGAGCACTTAATTAAAAATATGGTTAAAAAATTAAAAAATATTAAAAAATATGGTTAAAAAATTAAGTGCTACAATTTTTAATCCGTTTGAACGGGTGTAAAGATCATATTATTTTGATCATATTATTTTAAAGAGGCATAATCAAATTTTGCCTTTAAAGGTCTTAAAATCACATTTCTGCTCCATAGAATTGCAAATAGGTGGACATGATTTTTTTTAACCCCATAACGCTGCCGTTTCATTATTGGGTAGGGGCTGCTGCCACAATTGGCGCAGCAGAGCCCCCGATCCGTTAATTGACACCCATTTGCAATCCAATCCAAATGAATGACGTGGATTTGAAGGGATATGGAAACATGTTAATTTTCAGTCCTTGACACGCTTGCCAAATTTAAAAAATGTGCCAGTTTGAATTTTTTTTTTTTCCTTTAAAGTTTGACATAAGAGTTGGCATAAGGGTTAGAGTGGAATAACTTTACATCAAATATATAGAATTTTACTTATTTGGTACAAGGGTTGGAGAAGAGACTTTGATGTCAAATTGGAGATGCCAAAATGCTATACAAGTTTTTAAAAAAAATTTGGCATCTCCAATTTGAAGTCAAGTATTGAAAATGCTCTAAAAACACTTCCAATTAATATGTCAAATCTAACATGACATGCCAACTGAAAGAATTAACGTGTGAAGTAATTTCAACTCAAATATCAAATTCTTACGTGTCATTTGTCAATTGTCACATCTAACATTTTCTTATTACCACTCTTAAGATTTATCCATATAGGTTTTATTTATAGATGAGATAATCTTTTTCACGGAGGCTTTGTGAACATGTTGTTTACGGAGCAGTGCAATCTCAATTGTTTATTTGCGCAATTAATGTTTGAAATTCGATTTTATTTATGACCGCTCACAATTAACAAAAAGTTTCATTAACATCCAGATCGTTCAAAAACACTTTAGACGGTCGCGATTGAGCTTCGTAACTTCTTCTTTACAAAACAACCGTAAATTAAAGAAGATTTTCTCTTCACATTCATACATATGTCCTTCCAATTTCCATACATAAATAATCGTAGTATTTGAATTAAGGATTGTGACAACCATAATTGGATTCCCCGACTTCATGAAGTCACGTCTACATATTGACATATTGTAATACCCACTGGACTTATCAGTAAGCCGAATTGACTTCGTTAGGTTTTTTTTTAATATTTCGATCATAATTTTTTATTTTTTTAATTTCTCTTATCAGAATGAACAAATAATTTTGCGAATCCATAAATTAATGGGTTCACAAAATAATTTGTGGTTGCCCAAACCCAAGGGCTTGCTCGGCTGCCGCGTACCATGTTGTTCAATTTTCCACTGTTGAATGTGGAGTTTGATTACTATCCGATTTTCATAGTTGAACGAGGAGCTTGATATTTGGTTTTTTTGAACCAGAAAGAAACATATGATATATAAATGGGGTGGTTTCTGGAACACCTTAAAAAAATCTTTAAAAACACCATAAATTTCAATTTCATAGTTTCAGATCAAATGTTGATGATCCGAGCCGCTTAATGTGTTCAGAACATGATTTTAAGGGTATCAGCGAAAAAATAGGCAAAAAAATTAACCGGAAAGGGATTGATTTGATCAACTTTTAATTGAACTGTTCAATAAAAAACGGTTCGGACGAAGTCCTTCCTGATCTTTTTTTTTTGCTGATTTCCCTTTCAATACCCTTAAATTCACGTTTTGATTACATTGAACAGCTCGGATTATCGAAATTCTGTCGGGAACTTTCGGGTATTTTCTTAAGTGTCCTTGGAACCGCCCCAATATATAAAGTATAAAAAAGACACTACCGATCCCCAAAAAAAAAAAAAAAGACTATGACAAGTTAAGGTGGGTGCCAAATAAATTTCAAGCAATTGAAGTCGTACTACGACAAGTTAAAGTTTAGAGGGTGAACGAGAACAGCACATCCAGCGGCTTCGGAGAAATAACTAATTTCCCAGATTTCTGGGAGTACTGCTATGAGTACCTACGGAAACCGTACCTATGGCCGTGTCCGGTCGTCTCCGGCTACCGGTCGGTCGATCCGAGGCTTCGAGTCGTTCAAAAATTCTAAAAAAAAAAAAATTGGGGGCCTCTGGCGAGAATCAATGGCATGTAGGATACTTGATCTGAACACCTTATTTTTCGTGTATATACACGAAAAATAAGGTGTTTAAATCAAGCACGCTACTGTTTGGGCTGAATTAACTCAAAGCAATCGACAAATAATTGTGTGCGGGCGTGCCAGAAAAGAAATAACTTCAAAGAAGAAATTACTCTTTTCACAATGATTTGAAACAACTAATTTAAATCAGGCAATTGTGTTATCCGTCCGATTACCTCAACTAAGAGGATTTTTCCTTAAGGTATCAATCAAATAAACCAAATAAAAGATTGATGCGCTTCGAAATCAGAAAAGATGATTGAACACAAACAAACCTGAATCTAATCAAAGGTAAGTTTGTATACAAACACTCTTAAGATTCTATCAAGAATAATAAAGAAATGCAAGCACACTGAATTTAATCAAAAGCGAACTTGCAAACAACTATTCTTTGGTAAGAAAAAACTTAAAGGAAATAAGAAAACTTGAATTTAATCGAAAGTAGTCTTACATGCAAATAAGCCTTCAACTTACAAAAAAGACCCTAGTCTAAACTAAAAACTAATCTACGATAGATCTCTGAACAATCATTTTGTTTGAATTGTCAGATGATATGGATTTTTTTTGTGTGTCCTTCTCTTCACTTGCTTCTTCTATTTATAGACGCTGAACTTGCCTTTGATTCCCACGTCTTCGATTGATATCCATGTTGGCCATATAATTCGGCTGAGAGGGGTCTTCGAACGGTTACCTTGATATTTCTAGAATTCTTTCCCCCCCCTCATGCTTCGATGATGGTATTCGTGGCTTCATGCTTTAAATAACGGTTCCCACTTCCAAGCAACGTGGGTTAGTGTCACACGTTTGGCTCAGAATAATCCCCTGCAATCATGTCCAACATTCATTATAAACCGAGACAGTAATGGTACCGTTCGATGTTTCCAAAGATCAATCAACGGTTTAAATCAAACTGCTTTCAAAATCATCCTTAATTATAGTCTAAACGCCGTCGGTTCCAATCGAAACGATACCGTATAGTACTAAAACAACATCATCATTAAACCCCGCAATCCTCTGTATCTCGGGTTCAATTAAGATGTGTTCTGATTGGTCAACATACTATTTGGTGCCACGTGTAACTTTCCTATTGGGTGGCATATTTTAGGATGTAAACAGCTACACACATCGGATGCCGTTGATTCTTGCGAGAGCTCCTTTGTCTTTTTTTTTCTTAGAATTTTTGGACGGCTCGGATCGGCCGTCCAGTGGCCGGAGACGGCCCGGCACGGCCATCTGTACGGTTTTCCTACGAATATTGTCGGTACCTAAATCATTTTCGGATTTCTGGTTCAATCCATCTGGATACTTTAGGCCTTCAGGTGTGCATTGAGTTCTGTTCCTCTGGCTGCTGTATTTTTCAACTTTTGGTTGGATTCTTTTCCCCTATCCTTAATAAATTACTCCTTCCGTTCCAAATTAATAGTCCATTTCGATCTCCAATGCATTTGTTAAATTGTTAATATCTTTCAATCTATAATGAATTTTATGTGCAATATAGATCTCATATGATCATAGATCCTAATTAGTTCTATTATACAAAGTTTTTAAAAACATTATAGATTGAAAGATATTAACATTTTAAAAATTGTATTGGAAACCGAACCAGGCTATTAATTTAGAATGGAGGGAGTATTATTTTTGCCGATAAAAAAAAATGAAAAAATTGAACAAAAGCCCAACCATCTCTAATAAATTATTATTTTTGCTGATTAAAAAAAAAAAAACTCAACACAAGCCCAACCATAAAACTTATGTAACAAGTGCAAGTATACAATTCCTTCCAACCATAAACCTTCTGTTGCACAAACAAAAGAGAAGAGGATGAATATTTCAAGAAAAAGGGCATAGGGTCACTCATATTTCACAAAAAACAATATCTGAACAAGCTTCTAATTCATTGCCTCTCAATCCCTCCATGATTAGGAGAGACGAGGCTCTCGACATAGGTGCTTCCGAATCTAAATTTAGCGGGAAGCCCACGAACAACCATGTCCCTCAGTGTTTCATTTTTCAAACTGTACACAACCAGTTTTTCTATACAAAACCAGGTTTTCAACAAAAATTCGTCTTCTGCTATCATACACAACAAGTCTACTGTAGACATCTCAGGCATACCAATTGTAAATTTCAACCAAGACTCTCCCACTCCGTACTCCTTCATCATCCAAAACTCGGTTTTAAGGTTCCGTTGGTTAACCAAACAGAGACAACCCCCAAGGACTGCAACGTGATAGTATAAACTATCGTCTGCACCAAACAAAACAGGCAGCTGCAACTCCCAGAAACTCTCTTCCGACAAGTCGAAGGCGACAATCACACATGATTCATTCCTCCGGCAAAGGAAATGGAGACGCCCGTTAACGAAAACCCGACAGGAGGTTTTCTCAAGGACATAATCATGGGAACCTTGAATTCTCCTCCAAGCATTAGTTTTCAGTGAATAGACAGCCACAATGATAGTATCACGCTCAGCTGAAGATAGAGGACGAAAATAAGAGAATATCACGACCTTGTAATCATCCGTGAAGGAATCGTAACCAACCCCGTAAACGTTGGCCGTACAAACGAACCCGCGGAAGGGCAAAAGGAAATGGGGGCAGTTCTTTACATTCTCTAGTGGATGGATTCAACAAGAAGTTGGAATCGTCGTAACGGTTGACTAGAAGCAGACCCTCGCAGGAGCTCAAGACCTTGATTTCGGAACTATTATCGGGTAAATCAACAGTCACGATCGTCGGATTTACGCCAGCGAAATCGATAGACTGGAGGTTGTAAGAGGTGGAACTGGAAGTGATGATAATTATTTTCTGCTCGTCATAGTTGGTTTTCTTGGTTCGATTGAGGTGGGTTTTGACAAATTCGGAGCCGGAGATTAGGGAATTCCAGGAGGGAGAAACAGACTTGAATCGGCAAAGTGATTTGACGGGTAGACGATGTAGAAACTTTATATCCATCTCAAAACCAATTGGCTATGAGTGGAGAGGTCCTAAATGTTATTAAGTGATCACCCATTCCACTTCCAAGTAATGTGAGACTCTATTTTCTTAACATTCCCCTCACGTGCAGCCGCGCTTGAGGTCTGTCACGCGTGGCCACTTTTGGGTCCTATCATCGTGCAGCCTTTTTGCTGGTCTGTCATCGTGGGGTGTGGATTGTGAATTTTTATAAAATATGGGGTGGAACGGGCCCCGTTCTGATACCATGTAGAAACTTTATATTCATCTCAAAACCAATTGGCAATGAGTGGGGATGTCCCAAATGTTATTAAGTGATCACCCATTCCACACCCAAACAATGTGGGACTCTATTCTCTTAACATCCCTCCTCACGTGCAGCCGCATTTGAGATCTGTCACGTGTGGCCACTTTTGGATCCTATCATCATGCAGCCTTTTTGCTGGTTTGTCATCATGGGTGTGGATTGTAAATTTTTAAAATGTGGGGTGGAATGGGCCCCGCTCTGATACCATGTAGAAACTTTATATCCATCTCAAAACCAATTGGCAATGAGTGGAGATGTCCCAAATGTTATTAAGTGATCACCCATTCCACTCCCAAGCAATGTGGGACTCTATTTTCTTAACATCCCCCCTCACATGCTGCCGCGTTTGAGGTCTGTCACGTGTGGCCACTTTTGGGTCTTATCATCGTGCAGCCTTTTTGATGGTGTGTCATCGTGGGTGTGGATTGTGAATTTTTATAAAATGTGAGGTGGAACGGGCCCCGCTCTGATACCATGTAGAAACTTTATATTCATCTCAAAACCAATTGGCAATGAATGGAGATGTCCCAAATGTTATTAAGTGATCACTCATTCCACACCCAAACAATGTAGGACTCTATTCTCTTAACATCCCCCCTCACGTGCAGCCGCATTTGAGGTCTGTCACGTGTGGCCACTTTTGGGTCCTATCATCGTGCAGCCTTTTTGCTGGTGTGTCATCATGGGGTGTGGATTGTAAATTTTTAAAATGTGGGGTGGAATGGGTCCCGCTCTGATACCATGTAGAAACTTTATATCCATCTCAAAACCAATTGGCAATGAGTGGAGAGATCCCAAATGTTATTAAGTGATCACCCATTCCACTCCCAAGCAATGTGGGACTCTATTTTCTTAACATCCCCCCTCACGTGCAACCGCGTTTGAGGTCTGTCACGTGTGGCCACTTTTGGGTCCTATCATCGTGGGGTGTGGATTGTAAATTTTTTTTAAAATGTGGGGTGGAACGGGCCCCGTTCTGATACCATGTGAAAGCATCCAATTCCAAACCAATTGGCAATGAGTGGAGAGATCCCAAATGTTTTTAAGTGATCACCCATTCCACACCCAAGTAATGTGGGACTCTATTTTCTTAACAATGTAGAAACTTTATGTCCATCTCAAAACCAATTGGCAACGAGTGGAGAGATCCCAGATATTATTAAGTGATCACCCATTCCATTCCCAAGCATTGTGAGATTGATTTCCATAACATCCCCCCTCACGTGCAGCCGCGTTTGAGGTCTGTCACGTGTGGCCACTTTTGGGTCCTATCATCGTGCAACCTTTTCACTGGTCTGTCATCGCATGGCGTGGATTGTGAATTTTATAAAATGTGGAGTGGAATGGGTCCCGCTCTGATACCATGTAGAAACTTTATGTCTATCTGAAAACCAATTGGCAATGAGTGGAGAGGTCTCAGATGTTATTAAGTGATCACCCATTCCACTCCCAAGCAATGTGGGATTTATTTCCTTAACATCCCCCCTCACGTACAGCCGCGTTTGAGGTCTGTCACGTATGGCCACTTTTGGGTCCTATCATCGTACAGCCTTTTCACTGGTCTATCATCGCAGGGTGTGAATTGCGAATTTTTATAAAATGTGGGGTGGAACGGGCCCCGCTCTGATACCATGTGAAAGCATCCAATTCCAAACCAATTGGCAATGAGTGGAGAGACCCCAAATGTTATTAAATGATCACCCATTCCACACCCAAGTAATGTGGTACTCTATTTTCTTAACATACCCCATCACGTGCAGCCGCATTTGAGGTCTGTCACGTGTGGCCACTTTTGGGTCCTATTATCGTGCAGCCTTTTTGCTGGTCTGTCATCGTGGGGCGTGGATTGTGAATTTTAGAAAATATGGGGTGGAACGGGTCCCGCTCTGATACCATGTGGAAACTTTATATCCATCTCAAAACCAATTGGCAATGTGGGATTCATTTGCTTAACATCCCCACTCACGTGCAGCCGCGTTTGAGGTCTATCACGTGTGGCCATTTTTGGGTCCTATCATCGTGCAGCCTTTTTGCTGGTCTGTCATCGTGGGGTGTGGATTGTAAATTTTTAAAATGTGGGGTGGAATGGGCCCCACTCTAATACCATGTAGAAACTTTATATCCATCTCAAAACCAATTGGCTATGAGTGGAGAGGTCCCAAATGTTATTAAGTGATCACCCATTCCATTCCCAAGCAATGTGGGACTCTATTTTCTTAACATCCCCCCTCACGTGCAGCCGCTTTTGAGGTCTGTCACGTGTGGCCACTTATAGGTCCTATTATCGTGCAGCCTTTTTGCTGGTCTGTCATCGTGGGGTGTGGATTGTGAATTTTTATAAAATGTGGGGTGGAACGAGCCCCGCTCGGATACCATGTAGAAACTTTATATTCATCTCAAAACCAATTGGTAATGAGTGGAGATGTCCCAAATGTTATTAAGTGATCACTCATTCCACACCCAAATAATGTGGGACTCTATTCTCTTAACAGACGAGAGATTATGTCGATGAGGATGCCTTGGGGAAGGATTTCATCGTTGGACATGAATGCCGCTTTCGGAACGAGTTCCTACGGATGGAAAAGAAAGAAGGATATATGGATTGGAATTGTTTGGGTGGTGGTAAGTGGTGGAGTCTTTGGGTGATTGCCGGAGGATTGTGGTAAGTTGTGGTGATTGGTGGTTGTGGAGATATCTTTATAGGCAGTGGTCGATTGGAGATGTTTACACTCAAACAAAGCATAAAAAAATACTGAGACGGGTCAACTCAACTGGTCGATCAGAAGTTCCATTTCCTAAAATCCGTCGATTCATCCGTCGTGGTTCGGAGTCTCGCCAATTTTACGAAATCAAAACAGGGAAATTTTAGAATGCAACCCAAAAAAAAAAGCATCTCGGTGTTATTAGCTTTTGTTGTAGGAAATGTACTTTTATGTTGGAAGTCATTCCCGTTGGAATAATGGGGGCGCCTATTCACGATTGTGCTATTTACTGAAAATTTTTTATTGAAATAATATAGGGTGAATCTACGGAATGGCACCGCTCTTATAGAAAGAAAGGCATTTTTGCATCTTCTTAACCCAAAATGGCTCAGGGGAGCGAAGGTTCCGTTTGCCTGCCACTTTATCTTTTCTTTTTTATGTTGTTTGATTTCCCATCTTCCTACAGAAATGGATAAAAAAAAGGGGGGGGACTTCTACAATGGGAGATTTGATTATAAATTTTTATCTTCAAAACTCATTCATTCCAAGGGGCAGTGCGCGAGAAATCATTTCGCCTCTAGCCAGATTTTACAGCTAATTTAGAAATGTATTTAGATATTGGTCCGAAATTGCCGCTAGACTAGAATTTGTCTATGGAAATCAATTATTCTATTAAATTGCTTTCGTCCCTGCTCGACGAGTGGGTCTTGTAATCAAGCTCCCTTCTGACATTCGCAGGCTGATCTCTGTCCAGACCGAGAAAAGTTTAAAAATCATCAAAATTAGTAAAGTTGAAATCAACGAGGGTGCTACTATGAAGAAATGAAAACCTCGAGCTAAGTCTTCTTTCGTTTCTTGATGGTGAAGTAAAACTAAGCTCATGAGCTTATTATCTTATGTTGGAACAAGTTGACATGATCCTTTTAATTATTTATGATGACCTCTCCAAACAAACGCAAACTTATCGCTAAATGTCGGTAGAGACTCTCGTGTGGTTGTATATAAAATTAATGAATGGGGAGAGAAGACACCGTTCAAAAAAAAATTAATGAATTTTTTGTTACAACTTCGAAGATTAATGAATTTTTTTCGCCGTTCAAAAAATGGGGAGGGAAGATGCTTATATAATTGAGAAATATTGGGGGAGTAATTGGGTTCCCGTAGAATACTATATGAGCTTTGGGGCTTGAGATCAGTTCCATTCTTGTTTTGGATTAGTAATGAAGGTTAATTAACACACCGGTCTATCAAAGTTACAATATAATAAGGTCATTAAAGTCCACAAATTATTAACAAATTCATCTGTTTTTTGATCAGTTCCATTCTTGTTTTGGATTAATAATGAAGGTCAACACACCAGTATATCAAAGTTACAATATAATAAGGTCGTTAAAGCCCACGAATTATTAACAAATTCATCTGTTTTTTCGGAGCAATTTAATTAAAGATCATGTCCCGGATTCGAATCAAATCAACCATCCCTCTCATCTCAGGGTGAGGTGAGAAATATCTCGACTGCATGCTCAAGAAGTTGGACTAGCTGCTCCTCCAACTCAGAGTGGATTCAAGGAGAAGGGTGGAGCCTCACTTTTCAGTTTTCAGCCTTGGCGAAATATCTCGACTGCATGCTCAAGAAGTTGGACTAGCTGCTCCTCCTACTCGGAGTGGATTCTAGGAGAAGGGTGGAGCCTCACTTTTCAGTTTTCAGCCTTGGCGAAATATCTCGACTGCATGCTCAAGAAGTTGGACTAGCAGCTCCTCCTACTCGGAGTGGATTCTAGGAGAAGGGTGGAGCCTCACTTTTCAGTTTTCAGCCTTGGCATTAGGATAAAAATGCTAATCCGATTATTAGTTTCGGGAAGAAAGAGTTGACCACTTCGGCAAAGCTAATCCGATTATTAGTTTACTAGGGTTCGTTCGTGCCTGAAAGCATGACGCAACGTGAGATCTAATTAGTGATAATTGTGCAATTAATAATATTTGAGAGAGGGAGAGCCGTAGGACTTATAAAGCAAATCAATAGTTAGGATTTATAGAGAGATAATGTTCAAAAACTTTCTCCCTTATTATGTAGATATATTGGTATGAAAAAACAAAGTTTGAAGTTGTTTATATATAACCTCGTTTTGTCTTTTAGGCAGTTGAGAATGAGAATCAAAAAATAGTGTGTGAAAATTAATTTCTAATAATTTATGCAAAATAAGACAAAAATATAGCAAGGACGAAAAAAATACCGAAAAAGTACATAATTAATGCGGGCGAAGTAGACCATACTTCCAATGAACGAGTGAAAAGCAGACAGGATGGCGTGCCAATTGTAGAGGGAGTCCTTAAATCTATAATTATTAGAGCATTAGCATCTGACTTTTTATATTTTAGATCAATTTACACCTTAAAAAGTTATTTTATTACTCTAGCTATTCATTTTTAAAATCTCTACTGCATCAGATTCTCTATATTAAAACTATTCTATTGAAAATATTGTTTCTTTATTCCAAAAAAAGCACCAAACAATCTCATTCCGAGCGACTGTTCACTTATTATTTACTATATTATTTTTAAATATATAATTAGTCTAAAAAATTAAGTACTTTAATTTTTAATCCGTTTAAACCGGTGCGAAAATCTTATTTTTTATTCACTCAGGAAAAAAAAATGTATGGTTTTGTCTGTGTGAGGTCCTGAATGGAATTCACTCAGAAATACTGTAATAAAGAGACGAGTTTTACATTAAAAAAAAAAAAAAGAATGTATGGAAAAAAAGAGACGAGTTTTATCCATGTGAAGTCCTAAATGTTCGTTTACGAGTTTAGACCTCCTTTGTTGTTGCTTTCCCCCTCCTTGGGGTGGCTTACCTTTCTCAATCTATGGTTTTTATCAACGAAAGCACCTCTAAACTTTGACATCTTTTTTTTTTCCACTTCATTTTTTGTTTTCTCGGAAGATTTAGAATCATTAGTGACAATTAATATGCCAATATTTAAGTCAATAATACAATACAGATGACGTATGAAAGAATATATCGTATCATTCCGGATTTCTCAATAGAGAGTTCTATGAACTACGATAAAAAGAAACACCACTCTAATTTAATTCTCAAACGAGTCAAATTATTTGATTTGACCCCTACGGTTTAGTTAATTCGCCAAAAGGCTAATGGGACTAGCCCGTGGTTGGTTTGAGCTTATAGTGATTATAGTGATTAGAGACTTACTAGGGTTTGTTTTATTCTTAGTGTAGCTCGTAGCTGGGTTTGGGTTAGCGTGATTGTGAAATATTGTTTCAATTTTGATGTAATCCCCATACTTGTAAACTCCTCATACTAGCCAAGTATCTTGATTTTGATCCAAAAGGTAAAATACCTTTTCTTTTTTGGGCAAGTAATGGCTCAAAATGCTTAAGTTTAGCTCAGTTTGGATGGCCAGAATCTTGAGGATGAATGAAAATGTGACATTATACTTTCATAATTCCGATGTTTGGAAGGAACAGGAATAGGAATATGATTCCATACTATCAAGATTCTCATGTATGGAAGAAATAGGAATAGAATTGTGATTTCTGACGATACATCCGACCAGAAATCTCATTACCAGGTTGAGTAAGAATCTGATCCCTCCATACCGCATGGGAATCTTAGATCCTTAGCTTAATCAATAAAAAAAGGAAATATTGACTTTGATAAATTTTCAAAATAATTGATTTCTGCATAAGGTTACTGAATTAATTCAAACATTGAAACGAAATTACTCCAAATATTGTATTCCTAGAAATTATATTCCTAGTAATCGTATTCCTATTCCCACTCAATAAAATTTATTGGAATTTGATTCCTAGTAATCACAATTAATACTATTTCTACCGAAGGTTTTGGTCATCCAAACTGAGCCTTAAGTTACTAGTAGTATCTTGTACAAAGTTTGTTTTATGCCCAAAATCACCCATGTAGACTTCCGCTATGGGATGCTGTATCAAATTTGTCACGACTAATACCCCAAACATGGAGTATTATAATAAAAAGATCGGACCACACGCGATGGGTGTGTGCAAGTCGAATTTCAATAAAATTTCCCAAATTTCTGGTTCAATACAGCATAACTCCGGGAGATGCAACATAAGCCCAACCATAAAACTTCTGTAACAAGTGCAAGTATACAATTCCTTCCGACCATATAAACCTTCCGTCGCACAAACAAACGAGAAGAAGGAGAATATTGTCAAGAAAAAAGGGCATAGGGTCACTCATATTTCACAAAAAAAAATAATAATAATAACTGAACAAGCTTCTCATTCATTGCCTCCCAATCCCTCCTCCATGATTTGGAGAGACAAGGCTCTCGACATAGGTGCTTCCGAATCTAAATTTAGTGGGAAACCCACGAACAACCATGTCACTTAGTGTTTCTTTTTTCAAACTGTACAAAACCAGTTTTTCTACACGAAACCAGTTTTTCAACAAAAATTCGTCTTCCGCTAACATACACAACAAGTCCACCGTATAGAACTCGGGCATATCAATTGTAAATTTCAACCAAGACTCTCTCACTCCGTACTCCTTCATCATCCAAAACTCGGTTTTACGATACCTTTCATCAACCAAGCAGAAACAACCCCCAAGGACTGCTGCGCGATAATGTAAACTACCGTCTGTAGTTGTACCAAACAAAGCAGGCAGCTGCAACTCCCTGAAACTCTCTTTTGACAAATCGAAGGCGATAATCACACAGGATTCATTCCTCCGACAAAGGAAATGGAGACTCCCATTAACGAAAACCCCACAAGAGTTTCCCTGAAGGACATAATTATGGAAACCTTGAATTATCCTCCAAGCATTAGTTTTGAGTGAATAGACAGCCACAATGATAGTATCACGCTCAGCTGAGTATCGAGTACGATAGTAAGAGAATATCACGACCTTGTAATCATCCGTAAGAGAATCGTAACCAATCCCATAAACGTTAGCCAAGAACGAACGATCCTGAGGGAGTGAAAAAGGAAATGGGGGCAGCTCTCTACATTCTCTAGTGGATGGATTCAACAAGAAGTTGGAATCGTCGTATCGGTTGACTAGAAGCAGACCCTCGCAGGAGCTCAAGACCTTGATTTCGGAACTATTATCAGGTAAATCAACAGTCATGATCGTCGGATTTACGCCAGCGAAATCGATAGAGTGGAGGTTGTAAGAGGTGGAACTGGAAGTGATGATAATTATTTTCTGCTCGGCATAGTTGGTTTTCTTGGTTCGATTGAGGTGGATTTTGACAAATTCGGAGCCGGAGATTAGGGAATTCCAGGAGGGAGAAACAGACTTGAATCGGCTAAGGGATTTGACGGGTAGTCGAGAGAGTATGTCAGTGAGGATCTCTTGGGGAAGGATCTTGTCGATGGACATGGCTGCCACCTTCGGAACGAGTTCTTACAAATAGAAAAGAAAGGAGAATATATGAGTCGGAGTTGTTTGGGTGGTGGTAAGTAGTGGATTGTTTGGGTGGTTGCCGGAGGGTTGTGGTAAGTTGTGGTGATTGGTGGTTGTGGAGATGTCTTTATAGGCGGTGGTCGACTGGAGAGTGGAGATGCTAATGATCAAAAGAAAAACATTAAAAAAAAAATAATAGAATAAAAAAATTGGAGACGGGTCAACTCAATTGGTCGATCAGAAGTTTCATTTCCTAAGACCGGTCGATTTATCCGTCGTGGTTCGGAGTCTTGCCAATTTTATGAAATCAAAACAGGGGATTTTTGGAATGCGACAAATCATTAAAAAAACGCATCTTGGTGTTAAGCTTGTGTGGCTGGAAATATACTTTTATGTTGAAGTCATTCCCGTTGGAATACTGGAGGGCAACTATCCCAGATTCTGCTATTTATTAAAAAAAATTTGAAATAATATAGGATGAATCATCAGAATGGCTAGAAATTGAAAGAGTAAGGAACGCACCGATCTTACAGAGAGAAAAGGCACTTTCACATCTTCTTAACCAAAATAAAATGGCTCAAAAAAAGGGGGACGTCTGCAACGGGAGTTCAGGTTATAGATTTTTATCTTCGAAACTCATCCATTCTTAGGTGCAGTGCGCAAGCAATCAGCCATCTCAAGGTTGTTTCGTCTCCAGCCAGATTTTACAACTAATTTAGAAATTTATTCAGATATTGGTCCGACATAGCGCTAGACTAGAATCTATGGAAATCGATTATCTATTATATTGCTTTCGTCCTTGCTTGATGTGGTGGGTCTTGTAGTCTAGCTCCCTTGAAAACCTCAAGCTAAGTCTACTTTCGTTTGTCGATGGTGAAGTAGGACCAAGGTCATGAGATTATTATCCTATGTCAGAACAAGTCGATAGGATCCCTTTAATCATTTATGATGACCTCTCCAAACAAGCACAAATTTATCGCTAAAGGTCCCTAGAGACTCTCGTGAGGCTGTATATAAATTGTAGCTCTTCTCTCCCTAGAATCTTTTCTTGCATCTAAGATTCAAGAATTTACAATCCTTTTAAACAATCTTTCTAGTTCCTTCGTTCTCTAGTTTTGTTTGAAAGAATTCGAAGAAAAATGACTTTGTTTCCACCGAGCTATTTATATAAATGCTATTTATTCAATAAATTTGATTGGTTAATACGAGTTGATTTTCTGCTATGACCACATAGAGATTAGATATATCTTAACAATGAGTGAAAGTGGACAAAATGGACATGGAAAGAATCCCAGAAAGAACTCTATCTTCCTGACAGACAAATCACTCCCAGAAAGGATCCTATCTTCGTTATTCTTTCTATTTTTTTATTGCAATTTAATAGAATAATCCATTAATAGAATAGTCAATTTCCATAGATTCTAAATATTAAATCTGTATATTAATATTTCTATATGGCGATTAGATTCCTTTTAGTTCCTTATCCCTTAAGAAAGAAGCTCAAGAAAGACCTGCCGCTCGAGACAGTTCCATTCTTGTTTTGGATAAGTAATGAGGGTCGACACACCAGTCTCTCAAGGTTAGAATATACTAAGGCCATTAAAGTCCACGAATTATTAACAAATTCGTTAGTTTTACTAACAATTTCCTCTTTTATCTTTCTCCTCTAACCGGTGTAGGATTAAAGATCATGACTAGGATTCGAGTCAAATCAACCTTCGCTCCCATCTCAGGGTGAGGCAAGGAATACAATCAAATGTTCGTTGTTCAATATCTCAACTGCTAAAGAAGTTGGACTAGCTGCTCCTCCGACCCAGAGTGGATTCTAGGGGAAGGGCGGAGCCTCACTTTTCACTTTTCAGCCTTGGCATCATCATACAAAAGCTAAAGAGATTGCCTTATTCACGGCGGCTACAGAGCATGGAGGCTACAGAGCTTCCGCACCGCCCATCTCACTGTTCGTCTCGGCAATGGACGGTCCAGATTTAAAAAAATTATTCTCCCAAATAGTCGCGAGAATAGTTCCTTTAAAATTCGGACCGTCCAACACACATTTGAACAGCTAAGATTGATCCGTTCCGCAAACACCCAAATCATGGAGCCTTCGTGAATTAGATTTTCTCAAAGCTAAATAGTTTCGGTAAGATAGAGTTGACCACTTTCGCATAGATTTTGGCAAAGCTAATCCGCTTACTAGTCTAATCCGCTTATTGTCTTTCGGGCAGTTTTTTTTTTCCAATATTGTACTCCCTCCGTCCCTTTTTAAATGTCCTACTTCGTAACTCCAACTTATTAAAAAGACATCATCATTATGCTTTTCACATCAATTTTTTCATTCACTTTCTCTACTTATCCATCATCATTAGACTTTTTACTCACTAATTTTTCAAAATGGAATCTACTTTTAGGAACAAAATAGACAATGTACGAACTTTTACCCACTAACTTTACAAAATGGACACTTATTAAGGGACAGCCTAAAATGGAATACTGGACTATAATAAAGGGACGGAGGGAGTATACATCAGCGTGGATTAGTGAGGTGTTAGTATGTTAGTCAACAAGAGGTCCAGAGGCTGTCCACAACACTGAACCCCAAATTCGCCTATCATTGGGCTCGAACCTCTGACTACGTTGTGGAAGGAGGGTGAGACAGCCAACTTCACTAGGAATGATTTCTCGTCTTTTAGGCAGATGCAAATGAGAAAGTTCATACTTTTATATCCTCTATGGTGTAAAAAACACATCAAAATAGCACATTACCCAACTGCTTACACTTTTCAAAGCTACTAGTAAGGGAGTTACAATCCAATCCAATGGAATATATAATACAGTAACAATTTAGGTATTTCCCAAATGAAGATAACTACCACAGATCGAACTATATAAACAGTCATGGAAAAACTCATTAACAGCAATAATGCAATTAAGCTCCAAGTCAAGCAATGAAACTAAAGCTAACAAACTACAAAAAAGCTTCAGTTGAAATCAAGAGGCAAGAGAGCCTTCAAAAGGCCCAGGAGATGAAGTGCCAAGGAGCATATCTAGCTAGGTCACGACTGCTGGACCACCTCTACTTCTCCAGGAACCATGGTTTCCCCTGCAAATATTCAATACAGGGGATTAGAGCTAAGCTAGCTCTGTAAAGTGAGTCTATTCCATTCCTCCTAGTTGCAAAATAGAGTTTTCGCCATCAGCGAGTGAGGATGTACATATATAATGTTCAAAGCATTAGTAGTAGCCCATTAAACAGCAAAAGTAGCGGACAAAGTCAAACGCATAGGTCGCCTTTCAAGTTGTTGCACCCCATTGAAGACGGCATCAGGAATTGAATGAGCCGAGGGCTTTAAAAGGGGGGGCCCATGGCGCCGAGTTATATTTCCACCCGGTAAAGAAATAGACTTTGTATTGGGTCGAGCGAACGATAACATCAATAGAGTCTAGTGCAAGAGAGCAATGTTAGAGAAAAGATATCAAGCGGGTATGACTAGAAGCTCCATGTGCAATGGAAAAGAGGAATACCAAGAACTAAAGAGTGTGGACACTCTTTAGCCTAGAGGCAGTTCCAGGATTTTACTTCAGTGCGGACAGGACACAAGACCTTATGCATTCTAATACCAATCATGGCTATCACCAAAACAAATCATCCATAAACCATTTTTGAAGCATGAACCACCTGACAACAGCCGCACAACACATTTATTGAGATGACAACAAGGGATATATGGATGTGCAACTTCCAGAAAGGTGGAAATATAGAAGCTTGCACAACTATTGCTCAACAAAAGAAGGCACATAGCCATTTGAATTTCATAGAAATACCTGAAGAAGCTTCTCATTCATTGCCTCTCAATCTGTCCTCCATGATTAGGAGAGATGAGGCTCTCGACATAGATGCCCTCAAATGAAAATTTATGCGGAATGCCACAAACCACCAAGTCCCTCGCTGTGTCTTTTCGTGCATTGTACACATCTAGTCGCTCAAATTGCCCTGCAGTGGTTCTCAACAAAAAATCGTCTTCTACTAACAAACACAACAAACGATCTAAAAAATTCCCAGACCGGATCTTAAATCTTGTCCACGACTCTCTTACCCCATACTCCTTCATCTTCCAAAACGCAGGTTCCCGGCTATCAACCAAACAGAGACAACCCCCAAGAACCGCAAATTGATAATACCCAATCTCGCCTCGCTGAAATGAAGCCGGTTGGGGCACTTCCCTGATGATCTCATCGGACAAATTGAAAGCAACAATCACATTGGAATCAACCCTCCCACAAAGGGTATGGAGACATCCGTTAAGAAAAACTCTACCAGCATGCCCCACAAGGAACAAATTGGTGTCTTGAATTCTCCTCCAAGCATCAGTTTTCACTGAATACACAACCACAATCGAAGTGCCACACCATATAGCAGATTGAAATGCAGGAGAGACCATCACAACCTTGTAATCATCCGTAAATGAATCGTAACCTACACCAAATGTATCCGTGTGGAAAGAACAACCAGAATTTGGGACAAATGGACATATGGGGAGTTCCTTGCATTCTCTAGTGGATGGATTCAACAAAAACAACTCGGAACCCTGTCGATGGGAAACCAGAGCCAAACCATCGCAAGAGTTCAAAACCTGAAACTCCCCGTCTGCGGTGAGTCGTTGTTCCGCCGTGGGAAAATCAAGCTTCGTGGCGGTCGGTTTTATGTCGGTGAAATCTACGGAGTAGAGTTCGTAGGCCATGATAAGGATTTTTCGATCGAGGTTTTTAGGGTTTCGGGTCTTGGTTCGATTGAGGTGGGTTTTGGCGAGATGGGGGTTAGAGATTAGAGATTTCCATGAGGGAGAAACGCATTTGAATCGGCAAAGAGATTTGACGGACAGTCGAGAGAGTATGTCGGTGATGATTTCCTGGGGAAGGGTTCCGTCGTTGGACATGGCCGCTGCCGCCGCCGCCGCCATCGGATCGAGTCCAAATGCGATGGATTGGAGGAGCTTGAGGAGAGCCGCTGGGACAGTCCGACTGCGGTGGATTTCAAAAACATAGGAGTATTTTTTTCTTTAAAAACTTTGAATTTTTTTTTACAACTTGAAAGAACAATTGATTTGGGAAATTTATTTTTAAAATTTTTAACAAAAAAATGCATCTTTTAGATTTTGGATTTGCAGTCCGGACATTTATTTAGGAACGGAAGAAGTACGTGTTTAGACCTACAATTAGGGATGGAATTAATATCCATAACCATGAATACCCACTTTGATAATAATTTTGTTAACTCTCCTTTAAACGAGATTGAACATTATCTTCCCTGTGATTGACTGAAATTGTGTGGATCCACAAATTCACTACCCATCTCACTCAATTTCAACCAATTACAGAGAGGGTAATGTTCACTTCTTTAAAGGAGAGTGAACAAAATTATTTATATGTAGGGTCAATAAACAAAGAAATGTAATTTTGGCACTCTACTTTTAGCCGGTGGCACTCCACTTTTTATTTTGTAATCTTATATGATCAAGACACAAAATAAAGTGTCAGTGGCCAAAACTGAAGTGCCAAATTCAATTTCTTAAATAAACTAAGGTTCACATATATTGAACTTATGGCAAAAATTTGTTTTAAATTTGTGTTCCAAGATTTTATTTTTGATAAATGAACAAGCAAATGGTGAGCTCAATAATTTTTTTTATCAGCAAAAGTAGCATTTTATATGAAAAAGAGGAAGGGATTCTAACCAAAACATGAAAAATACTGCTAGAGGAACAAAGCCCAAGGGCCTAAAGTGTCCAAATTAAAATAATAAACAGCTCAAATAACCTAAAAGGTCCAAATAATCGAGATCAAATATTAAAGTCCAGCAAAAAAAAATCCAAAACCTAGCTTTTAAGATTTAAGGAGTAGTTTACTAGTATGAGTTATCCCCCGTCCCTCCCCCCCATTTTTTTAGAAAAGAGATACAAAATAATTACACACATCACGGTCGTGAATTCGAATCCCTCTTGCGGGCAGTAGTCCTCCTGAATCAAATGCTATGTTTTGATCACTATCTATCAAGCTTGCACCTTGATGGGGCTATGGTGACGGATTACCCTCCCATGTGTAGGAGTTATTCCGAAAAGACTTCCTAGTAAGTTTGGCTTTTTCAATGAGTCTCATAAGCTTCCAAACTCCCAATCCCAATTTTTTATTTGATTTTTTTACTTATGAGAGAGAGAGAGAGAGAGAGAGAGAGAGAGAGAGAGCTCACGTGGGGTAGGTTGCTAAACATGTTGTTGCGGTTGGGAGCCCCTCTTCCTCGAGGGGGGTTGCAACTCTAACCTGAGTCCTTGCAACCTTAGAAATTACAACATGATTAAAATTACAAGCCAAAAACTTAATATCAGCCAAAAAACTTCCAAAAAACCAAAGCATGCACACCATTAATTTGTTGAAAGCCATGCACCAAAACCAAGCAGTCCCAGCAGACTTCAACCGACGACCACCCACTATCAAAAGCCCAACATAAAGCAAACCAAACAGCTAAGTAGAGATGGCATTCGGATACGTCCCGTCCCGAACAATGCGGATTTTCCACCACCTTTTCAGGTATCGAATTGGGGTAAAAATACTAAAATCCGGCTGGATTCGGATAGGGTTCGGGGTGATGGATCCCGCCCCGATATTATATGCCCCGTGATATATTTATTTATAAAATTATACTTTTATCCTCACCTAATTATCATTAATACTTCAAATTTTATATTTTTACCCTAATACTATTATCATTATTCTAATAAACCCTTATATTATTACCTTTATATTTTCACCATTATACTAAACTAACACTTTATTTATACTTATTTTGCTTCTAGATTAGCAATTTTTAAAATTTTTTACTTAGTGGGGCAGGGCGGGTAATCCTGTTCCCTGATCGGGGCAAGAACGGGGGTACCCAAGAACTACGCGGTCATGGTAGGGTCTGGACCAGAGTCAGGTAACAATTTTCAGGTCGGATTTAAAATAAAATAAATAAATAAAAAGCCCCGTTACCATTCCTACTTGAGCTAAGGCAGAGCTCTGCTCACAAAAACTTCTTTTCTCCCCTTATTCTGGACCTCACTCTTATCATTAACCGAACAACAAGCTCAATAACACCTTCCCAAGAATCTTTATTCCAAGCCCTCCAATACCATTCCTCACTCCAACACCACCCAGAATCCTCCCAAGCAAGGTCAAGAGTACGGTAAACTTCCCCAAGCTTTGCTGCAACAATACCTGATCAGTACGACCAAAAGCAACCCATTATTTCGATTGCACCAAATAGCCCACATAATTAGAATGGATTCAATTAAAACAGATTTGTGAGGAACACCCTTCCACCACAGATCAAACCACACATTAAAAGGCAAAGGAGGATAAAATTTTTGGAATGACCTCCTTAATTAAGAAACAACACCTCAATTAATGGCTTTCTCCAATTAATTAACTCTCTAACTTTGAAATTGTTAAGCCCCAACTGACTCCTCCCACAAAAAAGGATTGCTACACCCCGGAATCCACTGATGGCCGAAGACCGTAAATAGTCTCCCCATCTCCCAAACGCCAAGCAATTTTGTCCCTGATAAGGTCAAGACCCCACATTTGTTGTTAGGGTGGTTGTAAATATTATTATGCCACTCTTTATTTCTTTCCTTATATTAATGCTAGCGTTGTATTCGATTGAAGCATGGGATTAACAAACGGACCATTGGAAAGCAGGGGATCAACAAACGGACCCTGGGGTACTGTAGTGCGCTACTTGTAGTGTACCCTGGACCATCCGTTTTTCACAATTGATGATTCAAATTCGCGAAAGTACTTTTACCGGTCAAAGTTGTCTATTACCGGTAAGAGTTAACAAACATATCTAAACTATCGATTGTGGAAATGGACGGTCTAAGTGGGCACTACAAATTGCACTATAAGGTAGTGCATTTAAGGACCCCATGTGATTTTCTCTTTTACGTTGCCCGGTGCATCAAACAGACACAACGCTAGTGTATGTATGTGCAGTTACCCAATTTCTGTATCACCTGCTTGTACAAAACCATACGAATTGCGCAACAGTTAACAACTCAAACTCGTCGATGACAAAATAAAAATCAAATTTCTTGAGTTCAGCTTCTTTCTCCAACACAAGAGGTGCGTAAAAATTATCCTCATATTCTATTATCTATCCTAACTTCAATTTACTGCCAAACTATATATACGGTATACCCATCACTTCTAATTTAATACAAGAAAACAACATGGTAACTATTCATTTTAATGAATTATGAGCTCCTAAGCACGAATACTCTTCAAACGGTCCTTTGTCTGAACCAAGATTCAAGTAGAATTCCTTTGGCATCAGACGATTACCATGGTGAATAATTTCAATTGGGTGTGTATAACTCAATTATTAGGGTCAGTGATTGTAAAATACACACTTGAAAGGTTGATGTTGTTATTATCCCCGCATAGTGAACTTCGGTAGGATCAAATTGGAGGTCGGACTGCATGGTTGTGCAATAGCTCTTACCGCCAAATAACCAAATGTTTGCCACCGCTAGGCTAGGTAAAAATTCTGACTTGTCGGTGTACTTAAGAATGCCTATAATCTCACTTTCATGGAAACTCGCGTACATGACATAAGAGTATTTGACCAGTACCCCAATACTTCATGCCTAAGCAAAGTTAATTTTAAATCATATGGAAATGATACAGATATGAACCCCATCAACAAGATCTCATGCTTTTTAGGTTAGACTCCAACCATGTTGATGGGGGTATTAGCAACTTGTGTATGATAAAGGCAATTATCAAAGTTCAACTTACATCACTAACAACTGCACCATATATCTCAAACTAGCAAAGCTGTTTAATTATCAATGAGGGATATACGGATTTGAAACAAAAAAAAGACCTTGAAATAAGAAGCTCACCAAATGAATCTACACATATGGACCAACAAATTAAAGAAGGCATAGATTCATTTCATTTGCATTTATCAAAAACTACCTGAAGAGGCTTATCATTCATTGCCTCCCAATCGCTCCTCAATGATTAGGAGAGACAAGGCTCTCGACATAGGTGATCCCATGTTGACATTTAGGCGGAATACCAGGAACCACCATGTCCCTCAGTGTTTCCTTTTTCGAATTGTACACAACCAATATTTCTTGGAACAATACATCTAGTAGTTTTCCTCTTGTTTTCATCAAACATTCATCCTCTCCTAACAAACACAGGAAATCCATCCCAGGATTTATCGTAAACTTGTTCCACGATTCTCTTACCCCGTACTCCTTCATCATCCAAACTTCATTTGGGTAACTACGCGGGCAAAAAATCACACAAAGACAATCCCCAAGAACCGCCATGTGAAGATACAAACTATAGCAATCATTAAACAAAGTAGGCAGCTGCACTTCCCTGAAAGTTTCATCGGACAAATTGAAAGCAACAATAACTTTAGAACCATCCGAAACATCAGTCCTCCTACAAAGCCAATGGAGACGCTCATTAAGTTGAACCCCAGAATAACATTCAAGACCAAGAGGATGATAATGGGTATCTTGAATTCTCCTCCAAGCATCAGTTTTCAGTGAATAGACGAGCACCGCCACATTATTCATAGTGACAGAATCAGTTGTACAAGGGTAAAGAAGCATAACAACCTTGTAATCATCCCTAGACGAGTCATAACCAAAACCATGTCTAAAAATGTACGCCTTACGATTCTTACAAACCAAATTGATAATAGAATCAAGGACAACGGAAAAGGGCAGCTTCTTACGTTCTCCAGTGGTTGGATTCAAAAGGAATGGGAAATAACCTTTATCATAAACAAAAAGAAGGCCATTGCAAGAACCCAAAACCTTGTCCCACTGGGGGGAGTGTTGGACCGAGGGGAAATCAAGCTTTTTGGCGGAGGGATTTGGGTCAGCGTAATCAACGGTGTAGAGATCTTCAGAGTCGGAAACGAGAATGATTTTGTTGATGCTGGTTCGTTTGAGATGGGTTTTGGCGAAATAGGGGGAAGAGATTAGGGAATTCCAAGAGGGAGAGACACACTTTAATCAGCAGAGAGATTTCACTGACAGTCGTGAGAGTATGCCGTCGAGAATCTCCGGTGGTATTCTATGTATTGAGTAGCCCTTGGTATCACCGCCGGACATAATCGTCGTCGTCTTCATCTTTTGTTTCGAGGGCTCTCCGTGTGGTAATCGCTCCCTCATTGCGAAGATAGATATATATATAGGGTTCGGCCAACACTTTACTCTGTTCGGAACCAAAACTTCTATGATGCTCCTGTTTACATCCTAAAATATGCCACCCAATAGGAAAGTTACACGTGGCACCAAATAGTGTGTTGACCAATCAGAACACATCCTGATTGAACCCGAGATACAGAGGATTGCGGGTTAAATGGTGATGTTGTTTTAGTACTATACGGTATCGTTTTGATTGGAACCGACAGCGTTTAGACTATAACTAAGGATGGTTTTAAAAGCAGTTTGATTTAAACCGTTGATTGATCTTTGGAAACATCGAACGGTACCATTACTGTTTGGTTTATAATGAATGGTGGACATGATTGTAGGGGATTATTCTGAGCCAAACACTAACCCACGTTGCTTGAAAATAGGAACCACGATCCAGGAAGTGGCCATGAACACCATGATCGAAGCAAGCAGGAGAAGAAGGAATTCTGGAAATATCAGGGTAACCGTTCGAAAGCCCCCTCAACCGTTTTATGTGGCCAACGTGGATATCAATCGAGGACGTGGGGGTCAAAGGCAAATGCAGCGTCTATAAATAGAAGAAGCAAGTGAAGAGAAGGACACACAAAAAAATCCATATCATCTGACAATTCATACAAAATGATTGCTCAGAGATCTATCTTAGATTAGTTTTTAGTTTAGAGTAGGGTCTTTTTTGTAAGTTGAAGGCTTATTTGCATGTAAGATTACTTTCGATTAAATTCAAGTTTTCTTATTTCCTTTAAGTTTTTTCTTACCTAAGAATAGTTGTTTGCAAGTTCGCTTTTGATTAAATTCAGTGTGCTTGCATTTCTTTATTATTCTTGATAGAATCTTAAGAGTGTTTGTATACAAACTTACCTTTGATTAGATTCAGGTTTGTTTGTGTTCAATCATCTTTTCTGATTTCGAAGCGCGTCAATCTTTTATTTGGTTGATACCTTAAGGAAAAATCCTCTTAGTTGAGGTAATCGGACGGATAACACAATTGGCTGATTGAAATTAGTTGTTTCAAATCATTTTGAAAAGAGTAATTTCTTCTTTAAAGTTATTTCTTTTCTGGCACGCCCGCACACAATTATTTGTCGATTGATTTGAGTTAATTCAGCCCAAACAATTTTTGGCACGCCCGGTGGGACTTCGAAGGTGCCAGAATGCCAAGGCTTCGAAAACAGATAGGGACACCTGTTGGTGGTCAAGTACCAGAGGAACAAGCTGTGCCAGAACAGGTCACGGAACAGGGAACGCCTATGAATCATGAGTTTCCCCAATTGGCTTCCGAAATGGGAGAGCTTCCTTATGAGGAGCCTTCTTATGAAATACCTCCTTATGAAGAGCCTCCAAATTTTCAGAAGGGACAAGCCAGTGGTAAAGACCATGATAAGGAGGAAATGTTCAGAGAAATGATGATAGCTTTTCGAGAGATGGCTCAAACCCAAAGAGCCATGATCAAAAGCATAAGAAATAGGTTGCCCAACTTAGAGGTAACAAGAAACAGTCCAGGGAATATTGGGCTAGATGATCATGCTAATTCAACTACTCACCAAAATCCCTTCGAAGGAAGGCTTGGAGAGGATGTTGGTCAGGGTAAGATAAGGTCTAGAAAGGGTAAGGAAAAAATGTATCTAGAGGAAATACCACAATCTTGGTATGAGCCTTTAAAGCCTACAAAGCCTGTCTTCGAAATCCCAGATCAATCTCATGGAATTCCTATTGGGATTCCAAGAAATGCCAGAGACAGGCAAAGCGTTAATCCTCTTTTCGAACCCACACTTGGGGGATGGGTGGATGATGTAGAGCTAGAACGAGGTTATAGACCTGAGAAAACGAGGGAAACACACAGCCTTCTCGTCAAAGTCTTCCAAATATCAAAAATCCCACCACAGCGGTTTATGGAAGCCATAGGCCTGCTCGGGTGAACACTACGGCCGACCCAATGCAGCAACCCTGGTATGGGAGACTTCCCAGAGAAAACCAAGGGGATTTTAACATTATAAGGGAAATGCATAGAGATGACTTGGTAGAACCAAATCCACCGGTAGGAAATCAAGAACAAAATTTTCTTGTATGCAACCCAATACTAAGAGACCAGGTTATGAATCTCATACAATAAGTTTGTGGGCCTCGAACTCGGGGGGTACAACCTCAAATCTATAAAAAACCATATCCAGAATGGATTGACACAACATTTCAGATCCCTAGAGAATTTAAAATCCCAGACTTTACTTTGTTTTATGGGGATGGGAGACAATCTTCTATAGAACATATTGCTAGGTTTTCTGCCCAATGTAAGAACTTGGCTCAGAATGGTTTCGTGAAGTTGAAATTGTTCCCAAATTCTTTGTCTGGGCCAGCTTTTGCATGGTACACAAATTTGCCTGCAGAGTCGATAACAAGTTGGTTTCAAATGGAAGAGGCATTTCATGCACAATTCTTTAATGCTGAGCCTGAAGTCTCTATGGCAGATTTGGCTAGGCTAAAGCAGAAACCGGATGAAAAGGTAGCAGATTTCATATCTAGGTTCAAAAGGGCTAAGACCAAGTGCAAACTCCATCTGCCAGAGGCAGAGTTTGTGAGATTAGCACAGGATGGTTTAGAAAGGGAGCTTCGAAAGAGGTTTGATTCTACAGAGTTCAGGGACTTTGCAGATCTAACCTATAAAGTTGCTAGATATGAATCATTGCTAGAGGAAGATATGGATAGGCATAATTCCTCTTATCCAACATACTATAGGGATCCTAATTATGAAATAGATGCTGCTGAAATTATAGAGCACGAACCTTGTGTTTGTGAGCCCTTAATTCAAAAGAATGTCTCTCTTGGGCAGAAGTTCAAACAAAAGGAAATTACTAAAGTATATTCTTTTGATATATCTAAAGCTGATGAGATCTTTGACTTCTTGTTAAGAAAGAAAATCATTAAGCTGCCTTTGAATGTGAAACTGCCCACAGCGGAAGAAAGGAATGGAAAGACCTATTGCAAATGGCATGATTCTTGGTCTCATTCAACTAAATCTTGTAATGTTTTTCGTGACAGGATTCAGGAACAAATCAAGAAAGGAAGAATCAAATTCCCTGAAAAGACTATGGGGATAGATGCAGTGCCTTTTCCAAAGGTAGAAGAGGTCAACACCAGTGTGCCCTCCTCACTGGCTCGAACTGTCAAGAAATATTGGCAGGACAAAGAAGCACCAGTGAACATGAATACTGTTCAATATGGAAGGGGCAAGCCATATGCCGGCCACCCTCGAGGCATGGGAGTGAGGCCAAGTTCCTATAGGCGAGCCAATGATGGTTTTTCTTTGCAGAAATTCTCAGGTAATAATCACCTGCCTATGCTAGAAGCCTCATTTTTGGAGTGCCTGTGTGTAGGATGCAGGGCCAACTATTTGGTTTTGGAGGACTTGGATAGAAAGGGCGTGAGTTTTTTCCCAAAAGAAATGGGAATGAAAAGAATGGCCCCAGTTCAAGCAAAGCCAAGTGACAGCAAGTCTTGGTTGGCACCAAAAAGGAACATGCCTACTAGCCCTGTTCCAGCTGTTCACAGAAGGGAGCTGCCACCTTCGAAGAAAGCCAATATTGGCCAGACATCGAAGGCGCAAGAAGAGGCCAAACAAGAAGAATTCACCTTGGTGAAAGGGGTTCCTGACTGGTTTCTGAAGCAAGTTAAACCTGATTTGTTTCAAGGATACAAAGGTTCAAACAGGAATGCGAGCAGAACTTTCAAGCCACCAATTTCGAACTCTGGAAACTGGGTGTTGATTAGGGATCCCAAGTCTCAATTACCACAGATGGTTCCATTGCTCTCAAGAACTCAAAAGAGAAAGCTCCAGAGGAAGTATACGCTCTTCCAGTCAGGAGAATCTTCAACGGGAGAAGAATCAGGCAGATGAGCAAAACTTAATCCAAGGTTCGACAGGTCGAAGAGAAAGGACCCAGAGGAATTTCGAACCCAGTATCACGAGAGGGAGACTTTGGAAAAGGTTGCCTCTGCTATGCTCGAAGAGGATCTTGATCCACCTTCTCCTAACTCGCTGGCTAGTTATCAGTCTGGTTTGCTCGAGGCCATGGTGGTGGAATAATAGGGGATGGAAGGAATCTTTTCCCCTATGGAGGTATCCACACAAGAATTCGAAAAGAAGGGTGCTGAGGAGACCGAAGCAGTTAAACCAATCAAAGAAGTGGCTACAATCCAATTTGGAGATCAGCCAGAAGTACAAGTTAATATGGTTTATCCAAGCTCTATGGATTTCTTCTCAAATGGTCAGACGTTCAAAGATCAAGATACTGCTTGGTCGAACTTGAACGAGCCAGAGAGTTCTGAAGAAACTCTGAGTGATAAGGAGTTAAATATCATATGCAACGACTGTGACTTGAAAGAAGTATCTCAGATCGAGATGGGTAAAAACTTGGTACGTGAAATTGAGCAGAATCAAGAAAGTTTGGAGGTAAGCTCAAAAGAAAGTGCTTGTTTCGTGTCAGATTCCATGTCTGACGTCGAATACCCCCTGGTAATAGATTTAAATTATGTGGAAATTTCATATCCATTTAAACTACCTACTAATGCAATGAGACAACATTTGCGTCCATTGTATATCACTGCACACTTTGATGGAGTCCCACTTAACAGAATCTTGGTGGATAATGGGGCTGCGGTAAACATTTTGCCTTTCCAAACTTTAAAAAAGTTAGGAAAAGGAAAAGCAAAATTGATTCCAACCAGCACATCCATTGCAGGATTTACTGGGGAAAGCCAACATGCCAGGGGAATCATCTCCATTAGATTGGCAGTAGGTGGAATAGAAACTGATACTGTTTCTTTGTAGTTGACACATATGCTAAATATAATGCTTTATTGGGAAGAGACTGGATTCATGTTAACGGATGTATTCCTTCCTCTATGCATCAGGAATTAATGATTGTTAAGTATGACAAAGGCAAGGAAGTGGGTGTTGAAGGAGTCAAAGCTGATCCACATCCATTTGGTGCCACGGCAAATTTTGCTGAAGCAGAAATGTATAAATCGGATGTAGTTCCTTTGAGTGAACTACTTCAAGCAGCCACCCACAACCAACCACGAGATGGAACTGGGGGAATTGGCAGAGCTGAAATCAAAGCTGAAACAAGCTGTTGACTATGAATCAGACACCCCAAAAGATGATGATGCTTGGATGTAAATCCAAGAGAGAGCTGAAGAAAAAGCCAACTCATTGGCTTTAGTAAAGTATGTTGCTCTGGGGATCGAACAGAAGATCCAAGAAGAGAACATATGGGAAGAGGTTATGCAGAACAATAACCCTCATGTGAAAGAAATCCAACTCACTTCTGAGGAACGGGTTGAATCACAAGATCTGTTGGAAGAAGTAAGGTTGGGAGATGCACAAAACCCCAATCCAGTGCTTATTAATAAACAGCTTGAACCTGGTATGAAAGCTGAATTGGTGGCACTATTGAAAGCAAATAAGGAATGCTTTGCATGGAGTTACAAGGAACTACCTGGCTTGGACAGGGGATTGGTGGAGCATAGATTACCTATCAAGCCACAATTCAAACCTGTGAAACAACCAACCAGGAAGGAAGAGAGTCCAGAAACTATTGCAGGTGTTAAAAAGGAAATGCAGAGGCTTCTAGATGCAGGTTTCATTAGAACAGCCAGGTATGTTGAATGGCTATCTAATATAGTTCCAGTCCCTAAAAAGAATGGAACTATCAGAATCTGTGTTGATTTTCGAAACCTAAATACTGCGACTCCTAAGGATGAATACCCAATGCCTAATGTGGATACACTTGTGGACAGTTCTGCTGGCCACAAGATATTGTCCATTTTAGATGGGCATTCAGGTACAATCAATCTGCATAGCAGAAGGAGATGTGCATAAAACAGCATTTGCCTGCCCAGGTAACATTGGCATCTTCGAATGGGTTAAAATGCCATTTGGGCTAAAGAATGCTGGGGCCACATATCAGAGAGCAATGAATACTATTTTTCATGATTTAGTGGGAACTTTCTGGAATGTTACATAGATGATATCATTGTGAAGTCAAACTCTGATGAGGATCATCTACAACACTTAGAAAAGACATTCCAACAAATGAAACGCTATCAGCTGAAGTTAAATCCAGAAAAATGTGCTTTTGGAGTATCAGCTGGGAAGTTTTTAGGGTATCTAGTTCACAGTAAAGGAATACAGGTTGACAAGAACAAAGCTAAGGCCATCACTTGAGGCTAAACCACCTTCTTCTAAGAAGGAGTTGCAAAGGTTTCTTGGTCAATTAAATTTCCTTCGAAGATTTATATCTAATACTGCAGGAAAAACTAATTTTTCTCTTCTTTGTTGAAACTGAAGGAAGGGGAGGAATTCAAGTGGTCAAAGGAGCATGATGAAGCCTTCGAAGCCATCAAAAGATACTTAGCCAACCTCCTGTATTGGCGCCTCCCATTGAAGGAAAGCCAGTAAAATTGTATTTAGCCGCAACACAAGACTCAATAGGTGTTCTGTTGGCTCAAGACAATGAGGACGGCAAGAAAAGAGCAGTTTATTATCTTAGTAGGTTTTTAAACTCTTGTGAATGCAAGTATGCTGCAGTAGAGAAACTATGTTTAGCTTTATTTTATGCTTCTAAGAAACTCAGGCATTATATGTTGCCTAGAATAACTTATGTTATTTCTCAAACTGATGTAATTAAGCACATGCTTTCTAACCAGTGCTTAGTGGGAAGATTGGGAAATGGATAGTGTCTTTAATTGAATTTTGTCTTGAGTATGTGCCTCAAAAATCGATAAAAGGCCAAGCATTGGCCAATTTTTTGGCCGATCATCCAAATGAGTACAAGGCACCAACAACGTTGGAGGCTAGTACAGTTGAAATCAGGCCATGGAAATTATGGTTCGATGGATCAAGAACTATTCAGATGGCTGGAGTGGGCATAATTCTGGAATCCCCCCAAGGCTTGAAAACCAACTATGGTTTTAGACTCAGTGAGGGACAATGTTCCAATAACCAGCAGAATATGAAGCATTGATTATTGGACTAGAAATTTTGCTTAAATTAAGGGTTAGTGTTGCTGAAATCTTTGGAGATTCTCAGTTAGTGATTAACCAACTAAATGGACAGTTTAAATGTACTAGTCCAGCGCTGATAATTTATTATCAGCATGCTAAGAAGCTGATGGATCAATTTCATATGCTTACTTTAACTTATATTCCTAGGTTTTTTAATGAAGAGGCTGACGAAATAGCTCAAAAGCGTCTGGCTACAAAGTTTTATCAGAAGTTGAAAAGAATTTTGTCAATTAACTTTGAGGAAATCCCTGCCTATGTTACACAATAGGTTGATGGACTTCGAAGTATTAAAAGTCGATGCTTTAACTCATCGAAATGCTGATTGGAGGCAAGCATTGATTGATATCTAACCAAGCCAGACAGTGTTGCAGACAAGGCACCAAATTAAAAGCAATGAACTATATAATGTATAATAATGAGCTATTCAAGAGAGGAATGGATGGTCTTCTTTTGAAGTGCTTGAGCAAGGTAAATGCATTTAAAGTAATGGCTGAAGTGCATGAAGGAATCTGTGGAGCACATCAAGCTGGCATAAAAATGAGATGGTTAATAAGAAGATATGGGTATTATTGGCCGACCATCCTCAAGATTGTATAGATTATGCAAAGGGTGTCAAGCCTGTCAAAAACAGGTCCACTCAAGCATTTGCCAGTTACAGAGTTGCAATATGTAATAAAACCATGGCCCTTTAGGGATGGGCTATGGACATGATTGGGATGATTTATCCTCCTTTCATTGGAAAAGCATAAATTCATCCTAGTAGGTACTGATTATTTCACAAAATGGGTAGAAGCCCAAGCTTATCAGGAGGTCAAACAAACCCACGTAATAGATTTCATAAAGGGGATCATATACAGGTTCGGGAGTCCCCAAACGATAACAGTGGACAATGGTTCCATATTCGAAGGAGGATTGGTGAAGGATTTCGCCACGAACCATGGAATTTCATTAATATATACTAGTACTTATTATGCTCAGTCCAATGGTCAGGCAAATCAACTAATAAAATTATCAAGAGGGGATCCAAAAAATGGTGGATCAAAACCCAGAAATTTGGCATGATCTGTTACTTGATGTGTTATGGGCATATAGGAATACAAAAAGGACTAGTACAGGTACCACACCATTTGCATTAACATATGGGCATGACGTTGTGCTACCCATGGAGATCACTGTAAGATCTCAGAGAGTAGCATGTCAAAACACGACTTCGACAAGGACTTATCATTCAGCCATGCATAGAATTGGAAGATATTGTGAGGCTAGAATAAAAGCCTTAAATTCAAGATTATGCTAAAAAAGCAAGAATAACAAGAAGCTATAAACACAAAAGAGTGGATCTTTGAAGCTTCGATGAAGGAGACACTCGTATGGCCAGTTATTCTCCATATCAGTGGATAGGAGAGTTAGAAAGGATGGATAGGAAATGGGCACCAACATGGAATGGGTCTTTTTCAATTCAATAGGGCTTTAAAGGGGGAGTTATCATTGGAAATTTGAATGGTGGTCATCGAAGGCACAATAAACGGAAGACAGCTGGAACGCTTATCGTCCTTCCATATAGGAGTCGTTTCCACAAGAGGTAGTGTAAATAAAGGTTTGGTTACATATGATGGTTCTGATTGACTTACTTAGTTGTTGAGTGGTTGCTGCAAAAGTTTGTTACAAAACCTGTACTTATTAGCATTCGAAGACACATCAACAAGTCACCATACTACCAACCGAGTATTTCTTCTCATGGGCCCTATATTGAGGGGATAACCCACCCCACCACTTTCCAATTGGGCAAATAAAGACATGTAATGTAACAATATCTTCTCAAAAGACCCCACCACAGTTCTCAAATTGGTTTGAAATCTTGATGGTACAACAAGAGAGAGGGGAGAGTGAAGGAGATGATGCTATCCCCTCTCTTGGTCACTCATGCATGAAATATCCTTTGGACCCACCGTATAAATTTGTATGAACAAAATGAAGAGAAAACAGTTCTCCGAACTAGTTGCAAAATTTGAATTACGAGAAACCCATTGTTTTATCTTAGACGTGGACCATGGCATGATTTTGTGGTCAATCGACTAAGATGTCAACTAAAATGTAACAGATACAAATTAAGAGAGCAGCAGGAAAGGAGCTGGATCTATGTTTCATCTGGCATATTATCGGGTTGTGACCTTGTGTTTATGTTGAGTGTACCATTTAGCTTTGATCCTGGACAAATGTTAACTGGCCATGTCATAGGGGCAGGGCTCAGGACTATTTCTCCGGATTCTTTTGAATTGCAATCTACTTGGGAGAAAAATCACGTTCATATCTTTGATGTAGTCAGTTTCTCTAAAACTTTTCTAGAAGCCATTTTAGCTTTCAAAGGACGTGGTCAAGGAAAATAAAGACCAAACATAAAAGTGTTTCTTCAAAGTACTTTTGGGTGAGGAAAATTGTTATTTGGAAACATCCTAATCAGTTGTTTGTAAGAGTGCTCTTTTTTGCTAATATCAAAAAATAGAGCCCAGAAGATTGAGAATTTCAAAATATCGGTTACATAGCGAATACGAAATAAGGTTATTGCCTCTCTCCTTTTTCATTTTTTTCCTCTGTCTCTTTCACTTACTAACGGCTAGTCTTTTTCAAAGGGTAATCATTCTATTGTTTCTCTTTTGTTTGCGCTTTCACTTACTAGAAGACTAGTCTAGAACCATTAGTTTGTAAAAATGCACTTCTAGTCTCTCAGATTGAGAGCCATGTCTTACTCCATAGTACTGAAAGTTACATCTAAATTCATCTTCTGCAGGCTTGTTGTGTTGAATATATTATTTTGGAGAGTGATAACTTATCGGCATTATTTCCGAATCTGCATTTAAGTTTGGGAGGATTTGTATTGAATTCTCACCACTTATTTGCATTATTGGCCACAATTGCTGTTCTTCCTACAGTTTGGCTTCGAGACCTCACTGTGCTCAGTTACATCTCCGGTAAGTCCAGTGAAATTTCGTTTTATTGTTTTCCTTCAAATTCTGGTTTATTTCAGCTGATAGACTTTCCATCTTGCATTCTATCTGTATGCATTATGAGAGGAACTCTAAAGTATGCTGTCTTTGTTTCCAGTTGGTGGAGTTATTGCTTCAATATTGGTAGTCCTTTGCTTGTTTTGGGTTGGCTTGGTGGATAAAGTTGGCTTCCATACCAAAGGAACAACGCTGAATCTCACAACTCTTCCTGTTGCTATTGGTCTCTATGGGTACTGCTACTCTGGACACGCCGTCTTTCCAAATATCTACACATCAATGGAGAAACCAAGCCAATTCCCTGCAGTCCTCTTGACTTGGTAAGGCAAATATGCAAGAGTTGCTCAACTTGCAGTTGGAACTAGAACAAAGGAACTACTATAAAATTTTGTTTCCCTTGATACGGCTGAACGTTTATGTTTCTGAGGAGACCAAAATGAAACATTGTTGACTCACGATTCTAGGAAGCATGTCAAAATGAAACATTTACTGACAAATGCTGAAACACCTTGATTCCCTGAAGCATGTCGAAATTCTTGGAAGCATACTGATACAACTACTTATTTCAACCCTGATTCTAAATGTCCCATAATGACGTTTTCCTATGTTACCAACTTCATTTGTCATTTCTAGTGTTCCAGCTAGGTCTTCCAAATGCTATCGAAATGTTTTCTTTTCCGCTGACCAAAACAGAATTTTGGCCCTTGAATAGAAAGTAAAAGTGCGTTTGGTTGCTAATAGGCCTTTTTGTTATACATGATTGACACTCTTGCTTACCTCTCTCCTTCTAACTGAGATCTTGGCAAGTTTCTGTGTATATATATAACCTGAAAGTTTGTGTGAATGAAGCCTTGTGCTTGCTTCAGCATTACTTGAACAGAATTGGGTTGATAATTCACTTTCGCAATCCTTCCATACATCGAAGGATTCACTTGTAGAACATCTGTTTCTTCACCTTGAGTATAACTGGGAAAACTAACTGTTGATTAAGTCTCCGTGGGCTCAAATATCCTCAACAAAAGTGCCACTGGCACAACTTTATGATTGCTTGACTGTTCTTTTGCCTTATTAAGTAAAATGGGTTTTGAGGATTATCTAAGTATGAAGTCTAAACTGGATGCAGTTTTGGTATCTGTACTTTGATGTATGCTGGAGTTGCTGTGATGGGATACTTGATGTTTGGAGAATCAACGCTGTCTCAGTTCACTCTTAACCTGCCCGAGGATCTGGTTGCAACCAAAATTGCTGTGTGGACTACGGTAGGCTGAATCTTAGTTTTGGTGTTCCCATTTCTCTATTAGAAGTTAAATTGACTTGTATCTCCTGTTTGTTCTTTTGCAGGTAGTTAATCCATTTACCAAATATCCTTCTAGTAGGAATAGCCAGTTTGTGTAGAGGAATTATCTCTGTTCGCTTTTGGTATAGGGTTGTTCTCAACAATTGATGTTTTGAGCTAATATTATTCCCCTTGGCTGAGGTAACAACTATAGGATATGAATTGATACTGAATCACTGAGAATGGTAAGTTTTGAAGGTAATGTAAACTGAACAACAATAGTGCTTCTGGTTCTATCGTTCTCTTATGAAGCCAAGTCCCTAACCACAAATGCGTACCTACCTTGAGTGTCGAAAAAGCTATTTATTTTCTTCGTGCTTTCGTCTTCTTTGATTCTTTCTGGGATCTCAATTACAGCTACCTTGCTCAACTAGTGTGGAGTAGGGTTCGTATAGTGTTCTATGATTCGTTTATGTTCTGCTGTTTTCCTTAATTGGAACCACGTATGCATTAACCATGACTCCAGTAGCGTTGAGCCTGGAGGAATTGATACCATCAAACATTGGCAAATCTCATGTGTACGCGATCCTCATCAGAACTGCATTGGTGATTTCTACCTTGGTTGTGGGCCTCAGCATCCCTTTCTTTGGTGAGTTTCTCATGGTTGAACAATTGTTGAGTTCGGAATGTATGCTGCTTTATAGCGTTAAGTCGTTTAACATGGATTTCTGTTCCCTTGTTCATCTTTCTGAACAGTTCTATTTGACGCATTGCCGTTTTCTTTCTTATTTGACAGGTCTGGTGATGGCACTAATTGGATCTTTGCTTACAATGCTAGTAGTAAGTGTTTCTGTAGCCAATTATTTTTGTAGCAGAGCAGTAGTTACATGTACTGACTCAATTTTCTACTGCAGACCTTGATACTACCTTGTGCATGTTACCTGAGCATCTTGAGGGGCAAAACTACTCGTTTTCAGGTACACCCAAAATGGTCCTTCAGTTTCAGTTCATTTATGTTCGGCATCGTCTACGATAGATAAGATATTACTAGAAGTCTAGAACAATGCTGACCCCTTTAACCAGTATTCATACAAATAGCGCATGACGATTTCTCGGGAGCACAAGTGTGACTGGTTTTCGCTTCTATTAGCATCCAAATACTTTTTATCGTATGACCGTTTCCTTTACTGATTTTGTACGTTTTCTCTTGGTAGGTATCGCTTTGTATATTGATCATTGCTGTAGGTGTCGTATGCGCGGTCATTGGATCCTATTCAGCCCTCTATAAAATTGTTGAGAGTTTGAGCTCATAATTAGTTGAAATATTACTGGAGAGAATATTGAGGATTACGTAAAACTTATTCCAGAGGCGGATGTGTTTTATGCAAACTACTGCAATTGTTATCTTCTGGGTTACAGTTGCAGTATGTTATTTGAGTACCAATTTTGAGTCAATTCAGAATGCTGGATATTGATTCGTTTCGAGTTGCAGCTTTTTTCTGTCTTTCTTTTTTAGCCCTTTTACTATCTCTTAATAATAAGTTCGTCGCAGTGAATTGAAATGTGCACTGACCCGGCATCCGTGATTCGGGCATCGCTTGCCCACTTCAATGACCTGAGCCGTTATTTTGTTGGATATGCGTACATTGCAAGACTTTGAATATAACTATTGTATTATTCATCATTTTTTTTCAAAAAAAAATTGGCAGTAAAGTTGAAATGATTATAATTATTGTATAATATTAATTTTTGTTTGCAAGAATTCATTCAAGGAAATATCACCGTAATCTAATAATTATGACGAAGCACATAATATTGTGAATTCATGCCAAACAATCACTCCTCGTCCACCTAATTTTTTTATGTATCTAAGTAAACTGAACCTCAGATCACCAATTTGTTCATCGGTCAGAAAATCTAACTGTACCGGAACATAAAGAACAAATGACCAAGTAAAATTACAGGCGACGTTTCGAACAGCAATATTTTTGCTTCCTTCCCTTTTCAAAATGAAGGGTGAAACACAATATCCCATTACCTCCTGCGTGGATAACACTTGTACAAAACAATGTATACAACTTCTGCAGATCTCGTTTCATGCATACGTAAAGACACCGACGAGTTGTGTGGGGCCAGCATCTCCCTGACAGTCTCAGAGGGAACGCAGAACCAGTGACATTCTGTCATTCCCTCCACTTTTTCTTCTTCGCTTAAACATTCAAGTTCCGAAAACAACAGTGTATGTACAAATAATAACAGAATCCATGTAATTCCCAATCGATTGGGGATTACTGAATAAGTGAAAGAACACATCACTGGATGATAAAATGGGTGGTACCCAATAATGCTGAATCACCTGGCATCATCACGCAGATTTCATCTCCAAACAATGTCTCCTAAGAACTGAAGAGCTGGAACACCTCTGATCTCTACATCAACAAGGGGTGCCTGGATCATCCTCAAGCCAGAGAGCTCTGGATCACTCCGGATCATATCAAGAGCACGAGTCTGATCCTGTAACATTGGAATGGAAAATTTGAATCACGTTTAGGCTCCATAGTCTGATCTTAATCAAGTCAGACTTGGTTAAAAAATAAAAATAATCACGCTTCACCCATTTACAGTCCCGCTACCATATATTCTGAAAATACTCGTAGCACTCCCACCCATTTACAGTGGGAGAATAAGAATGACCAAAATTGTAAGAGCAGCAATTCTTAAAACAGCATAGCATTGAGAACAGAAAGGGAATCCCGCATATTCTAAATTTTACACTCAGATTTCATTGACACAAATCTGGAGGGAAGGGGGTGTGTTGAAATCCGCATCTTTAAAGTCAAATCAGATCAGATACCAAAGCCCGGGGACTAGGACAATAACTACTAACTTCTAGTATAAACATCACTACAAATTAAGCACCTATGATTCTATATGATCCATCACATATGGTACTTGAATAGTATGGAAATAAAATCCGCCGAAACAGTAAATGTATTATACCTTCCTTTTCATTGCACAAAATTTGCAGTCGGAGGAAGATGGAGGAAGGACTTGATTTACGACAAGCCTCTTGACAGGAACATTTTCCTTCTTCAATGAAGCACGTAATCTTGATGACTCACTAACCGCCATCACCTTAAAAGAATATTTTAGAACGAGGGTCATCTCAGAGTTCCAGAAAATAGTTCCTAATAGAGAAGATATAAACCAAGCTACCTTTTTGCATAACAGCCAAAATACTTATTTTCTACTGGAGTTTCAAATTTTGTTTTTTCTTCTTTGGGACGTTGCATTTGTTCCAAGCATAAGATCCACATAAACTATTATGTACACAAGGCACGATAACATGCATGCCCAGCTTTGGATGGTTAATAATCCCTAGATGCGAGATAAGAGTTGCATTTCTCTGAAGGAGTACCACAAATTTTTTCTTTCCCTTCAATCAGCAAGCTGTGACCTATAGAGTTGCAACTGACAAGCGTAACCAAATATATGCCCCTTTATTAGACATAATGAGAAATACCAATAGAGTCAATAGACAACAGATCTAAAGGCGATTACCGTGGGGATAGTTACAATGACAAATTCTGTTGAATCTGTGTCCCGAAAAAGCTCCCTCACTTTTATCATCCTCTCCCTTAAACGCTTTAATTTATCAGCCTACATAAGAAAGCAAATACAGAATGTTACGGACTTTGTATAATAGCTGAATAAACACCAGATCTAGGTGCGATATGCTTACAGCGTCGTCCTGTGTTTGTTCCTGTCCAAAGACGGATTTGATGGCCGAAGTTGCTGAAGCTATCTTCTGCTTAAGCTTTATTAGGAACACAGAACAAATCAATGAGAATAAGGTAGATCTAGAGAATGGACACTAAATCTACATAGAAACATGTTCCAATAGTTGCAACTCGGTTAAATACCAGATCTCTATTACTGGGGTTGAATCTAGTAGTAAACAACAACAATCAGGTGAAGGGAGAAGAGAATAGTTAGACCACATAGAAGTCAGCAGATGCGACATGCAGCATGTTGCATTAGTATAGAAGAAAAAATAGATGTTCAATTGTATGCCAAGATAGCTTAAAACTTGTCATGTCATATCGGTAGATAAATGAGGTTTCTTAGAAGCTAACAGTATTTGACCAGTGAAATGCAAGAACTCTGATCTTCACCCAAGCAAAATTGCAACCATCATCTACAAAACTGGGTAAAATGAAATACTTTCCATTTAACATAAGTGGCAAACAAATTTCCCACTCTGAACATTGGATGACCTCATACATAGGTTAACTTAAACCTAAGTCCTTGTTTTGTACCTTCAATATCTTCCCTATAGATGCATCCAAGAAGTCTGGCAAGGACAACAGCCGTAGTGTATGACCCTGTAAAGGATGGCCATCAAGTTCAAGAAACAATCTCCAAAAGTGAAATGACATAAGTCTCACTTTGCTCACCGTTGGGGCAGTATCAAAAACTATACGAGTAAATGCATTATATTGTTCTTGTTCGAGGAATTGCATAACCTGTTAAGAAGTTCGCAAATCAGCAAGATACAAGAAAAGGCTTCAGCACTACATAAGAAAACTCATATAAACAGAGTAGTCTTTACGCACCTTGGAAATTGCAATTGCCTCATCCAAACCAGGAGGAGGTGTGTCCAGAAGCTCCCCCAGCTTTAATTCTCCTAACTTTCAGGGAAAATCAAAAGATAGAGGAAGATTCAATAAAGGGCTGCTAACAGAATAATGCAACGAGTAAATTGACATATTTTAAGAAAAAGTAGACGCAATTATACAACCACGGAGAATGGAAAAAAATAACAGCCCAAATATACCGAGGTAATTATAGATATGGAAGCCATTCTCCTTAGTTTAACTGGGCACCTAAAATTTTTTCTTACACGTCATAACGTGGAGAAGCCAGCAAGTGTTTGTCTTAAGTGGTGACCCAATATGTGCATGCAAAAAAGAAGACTATAGAACGAATTTTTCGAGCATGCTCTACATTTCTATCACCATTGTCAAGTATATAGATACCATTTCTTTCACCTTTGTTACAAAAGTAGCTGTAATTTCATTCAATTGATTGACCATTAAAAACTTAGATAACAAGACATTACCTGTTCAACAATCATCCCAAGGCCCATGCCATCCATAAAATCTTTTACTCCGCTTCCCCCATTTTTCTGGTTTGCACTGCGAAATTCCTCCCTAGCCTTCTCAGGGTTAATCTGTGATAGTACTAAATTTAAACTTACTAATACAGGCGAGATAACAAATAAATCATAATGTAGAGAGAACAATAAGCACCAAATGAAGAGAAATTGATCACAATCACAAATTACTTTCTCACTCACCTCAAGGGCATACAATGGAGAATTAGGTCCTTCAACTGCTACTAGTGTCCCTCCGGCCAAATCCTTGGAATACAAGAGCATTGTAAGCAATTTGTCATGTGCAATTCACCACTAGAATACTAATAACTAGATACGAAGAAATTTATAGAGAAAGACTAGTGAATAAACAAGAGAACTTATCAAAACCTGGGCAAAAGAGTCACTTAAAGAATGAGCAGGGTCTGTTGAAACAACAAGAGTGGGGTGACCATTGTTTGCAAATTTTACAGCAAGCGATGCAGCACAGCTTGTCTTTCCAACACCTCCCTTTCCGCCTAACATATAGTATTTCCTCTTGGTACCGGAAACCATGTCATCAAACTCAGTAATTGCTTCTGAGGGAGCTGCAACTGATCGTACTGCAATATATATGCATGAAAATCAATAAATAGCATCAACTTTTCCTCCCAGAAAATAAGTAGGAAGCATTGACAATCATGCGAGAGAGGCAGAGTCAAAAGTTCAGATTAATGTTCCCTGATTCAATTAGAATCCAATATTAATAACAAGAATTTCTTACTCAAAGTGAATAATTATGTAAAGTAAGCAAGGTTAATTGTATTTTCATTATTTTACACTTCTCATATGAGAGACAAAATAAACTTAAGAAAAGTTTAAAGGAGATTGATTTTAGCGCTCCTCCTAACATAAGTATGAGAAACTTAGCACATAAAATAGTTTGAACTGTGAGAAACACATCATCTAGGTATATTCATCACCTACATTTTGCTTCCGCCAGGGGAGAGATTTTAATTTAAGTGGGACTAATTTTTGTTCAAATTTCTTGCTTAAATTTTAAAATATAGGTAACGAAAACTAACAAAATCATTTAATCATGTCAATACATGAAATTTTAGGTTTTCAGTTCAGCCCTTTCGCCGTGGAAATCCTAACTCCGTCTCTAATGGTCAATGCCTGGTCATTCTTACGGAGGAAACGTTCCCCAGTTCGGCTCATGGCATATCCTAAGTTCTAATTCGAAGGATGTCAACTCAGGTTCCTAGCCATATTACAACTTGCTCTTGCACTGAAAGTGACTATAGTTTGAGAAAGGGAAACGGTTATTCATGCTTATATGCTTTTACTCCAAAATCATAGGACTAGGGAGATCAAACCACGTTGCATCACACAGGTACCGGCATCGGGTATGGAAAGCCTTTCAAGTCATTACAGGCTATCTCCTCTATTAGACTAGATCATATGAAACCCCTGCCTTTTCATATGATTGAGCAACATTCTAAATGAAGCGTTCCCTTTGTTATTGTAAAGCTTTAACCTAGAACCACATCCCCCCACCTTACTAAAGCATACATTATAGTTGGACATGATCAACTTTCTTGAGCATTCTATTAGCTTTATGATGCTCTAATTTCCTCCACTCATTCTCTTCTTCAACAAGACCATCTTCAATCCTCGACTTATTCCAGAAGGACGATGAATCTGGTCTAATGAAAATAACCGACATTCCCGACCATCATTCATAATTCTCATTTCACTTGTCCTCTTGCTCAAATCGAACAAGTCTTAAAATTTGGAAGTCAATTCATCCACAACAAATGGCAAAATAATAGGTTTTAAAATAGAAAACTCATCAACCAGACCACTGAGAAAGAGCTGGAGCGGGAGCGGGAGTGGGAGTGGGAGGAGAAAGTAAAAGCTCTTTACCCTCCCGCATCCATTTCTCCGGTGTAGAGCACGCTCAAATTGGACCCCTAACCTCTTAACTAATGGCTTGTCTTATACGCCTTTGTATTTGGAGTCTTGGATGCAAACTCAGTCTAAAGACGAAATCTATCTGCAACAGTTCTTGCTTGACAAAGTTCTAGATAAACTCCATTCCACAAAATTTATGAGAAACGAATATTCACTGGTCTATTCTCCAACTCTCTCTCAGAAAACTATTAGTACTTATACCCTCGAAAATTTCCCATAAATAAGAAAACACCGGGCATGGCTGGGGGAAAGAATTTTTCCACTTCACTAATTAGTCTCTAACTTCAGCATAAAAGTTTGAATAGAAAGGAAAATAAGCAGCGTGCATCTCTATATGTTATTGTCATCGAAGTTTTGCTCAACAACTTACAGCCAACGTAAACAAATTTTACGGTCCTCGACGGAGTCGAGAATAAATCCTCTCACTCTTAATCATGGCTTTTCCTCAAGCTCCATCTTCCTTTCCAATTCAACAACAAACACAAGTAAACCAAATTGAACAAGATTTAATTTCCCATACAACTATGACACACCTAGCACCAGTTGACATACTCCGAAACCAAAATACCGAAGCAAAATTTCGTCAAAACTAAATTGCGAGTAACTAACAGAATTACCAAATAATCAAGAGAGCAATGAAAAGTCACACTAAACCCAGTAAAAGCCAACAAGATGGAAAATTTCAAGGAGAAAACATATGGGTGTTGGAGATTTCACCTTGTAATGACCTTCTGCCCTGTTTTCGATTGACAGAAAGAGAGAGAAAGGTGGAGCTGAAGCTTGTCTTGGCTTCCTGGAGAGAAATTACCATGTGGGTTTTGGGTGAATGGAGGAAAAAACTCGTCATCGCCATGGAATTGGTTGATGGGGGACTCAAAATTGAAGGGGAAGACATGGGAGGAGGTAACAAAGGAGGTTTGGTGAGCGAGTAACCGTATTTGGTTTTAGGCTTTTATTTTCTGGAAAACGCGATTTATCAAATACCACTATGCTATTTTCCAGAGTTTATCGAAACAATTATTCTACGACCACACCAAATATATACCCAAATACACATTTATACACACAAGTATAACACACAAATATATGGGTTTCACACACACTAGAGTTCTAGTATGCAGTATGTGTGGAGCCCACGTACAAGTGTGTGGGTGTGTAAGATCGAATCAAATAATTAGAAAGCCGAAATGAATATAAAATGAGAAGATAATGGATGAGTAGTTTTGGTCTTGTTTGCTTTGTAACTTTGGGTATTTTAGTTTTGACAGTGGGTGGAGAGAAAAATAGGGTAATAATTGGAGAGATGGGTAATGTGAGAGAGAGATAGAGAGAGAAATAAAATTAATAATTAGAAAATTAGGATAATGATTGAAGAAAAATATAAGGTAATGATTGGAAAACAAAGTAAAATAGGCAAACGAGCAAGGCCAAAATGTTTTTTTCAAACTCTTTTATGTGTATTGTAGAAAACTGATTGAAAAACAATCGAACTGAAATTTTTCCAACATTTCACTGTTTGGTTTAAGTTTTGAGAAATGTTTTTTAGGGTAATGAGTGGAGATAGATAGATAGAGAAAATTTATTAGAGACCGTATACAGAGATTTTGAGACCTTAAAACGGACAATATCGACCTTATTAATTACTGTAGCATGGATTTTAAAAAAAAAGCCTGTTATTAGCATCATCTAAAAGGGTAAAGTTGTTGGGTGAGGATATAAAAGATCGCTCAATGTCATTTCTTTTGAGTAAAAAAAATTCCTAAGAAAAGCACAGCAAATAGACAAGTCTTAGGGTATGTTTGGATTAAAAAGTTGAATGACTTACTCCGTATTTTTATGTTCTTATTCAAAAAAATTTGCATTTGTTTATTTTGCATCAAACTTTTGTGATTTATTGATTCATCTCGACGAGAGAAATCAGAAAAGTAAAAAAATTTAATCGAAACTCATAATTTTTTAAATAAAGACAAAAATAAGTCAACTTTGTTTACTTATTTTTGTCTTTTTAAAAAAATTTATGAATTTCGATCAAATTTTTTTACTCTTCCGACGCAAAATTAACAAATGCAATTTTTTTTTATTAAGGACCAAAAAAAGAAGATTACTGTTCCATTTTTAATAGTTAATGACAATGGTAACCGCATCTGAGTGCCACAATGGTATTTATGTCATCCAATGGGCCCAATGTTTATTTCTCTCCTTCGATTCATTTGACATTCGAGTTTCCTTTCACTAGTTTAGATTTCGTGCCTAACTCGAACCTTCTCTCTTTTCATGGTTAACAGATTACAATGGCACAAAATATGTGTCACATTTCAGCCACACGCGGATCAAAATAAAAAATGTCCCAAATCAAGAACAAGTTCAACATTTCTTTCGTATAAATTGGAAAGAGGTTAGCAAATTGAGACGCTGGAAACAATCACATTAAGTTTCTAAAACTGAAATGATTTGCACGAAATCAAATCACAGCGCAGATTATCTAGTCCTCGGGTCTTTGCACAAGTCTTTGCAGCCTTCCAACAACCAATACTCCGAAACATCCATCTTCTTGTTCACTTCCAAACAAAGATATTGTTCCAATGAGGGCACAAAGCAATCAGATGGCGATCTAATTGTTTTCCTCACGCCTGCAGCCATCTGTGTTCGAGAGAACCTCGGTGAACTCTCTTTTACCACTTCCCATTACTCAATAGAGCCGGCATTTTCCAGTGCCAGCACAAACTGAACACTCCTCTGCAACTCCAGCTACATGACTTAAGCAGTGTTTTATTCTATCATTCACAACATCCTGCAACACCAAAACCTTCTGCGGTTACAATATGATGCACACAGCCTTGAAACAGTAACTGCAAGTTTGATCAATTTGAACTAGGCGACTATGGGGGTACAACGTACACCGGTTTGTGTGGGGCTGGTATCATGCTGGTTTCCTTCTTCGTTTCTAAACTAGGCGACAAATACAAATAAGATAACTCCACTAACATGATAGGCTAGGTGATACCCATTATCAAATTACCATATCATCTCTGATATTACGGACTCTGAGTGGGATCAACACGAATGGAAAAGTTGCTATAATTGTTGCTGGAATGACTTCAACTATTAGAGATCAAATTCGGTAACCTCCAATTTATGAAGAACCTAGAGATTGGGAGTTAATGCCAGCAAATGGATATTGAGGAAAAAACTACGCTTGCACTAAATCCATGGTACCCACTAGTTTAAGAACTAGTTGCTTTGACCAAAAAAAAAAAGAGATTAGCACTGTTAGAAACGATCCCATATGAAAGAGGAACATAAGACAACAAGAAATGCTTTTAGTAGGTGTAATCCTGAAGTAAACTCCAATAAATTTTGTGATTGAGAAATATTAAAACCAAATCGTGAAGGCTTTTTTATCAAGGGGATTGGCCTCTCTCCGATCAACTGGAAATCATACCCAGTTTCCTGAGAGATAGCCAATGGTCCTAGATAGAGGCCTGGTATTACGGCTCCACATTGCGACCAGTCTCATGGAGCCACAGGACATCTCACAGGAAACAGAACCAAATGTACAACTGGAGCGACGCCAATAGAAATATCTAGACATTTTGCAATGACCAAATAAGAGAAGGGAACAATATCATACCACAAGTAGTTGGTGAACACCAAGAGGTGCTGTTATAACATATGACACACCTGGGTGCTCCTTGGCAACATCAGCTGTTAAGGATGGAATGTCCTGCAAAAGAAAAGAAAGTTATAGATAAGGCCTCTACTTCACTTAACCAAAAAAAAAAAATCACTTCTACTTGACATCTGTCAATTATCATAGTACTTCTGCTGCATGATCAGCAACATCGTAGTACATGATAGTAACTATCTAAACATCGAGGGATGTTATGCCAGCTTGCCTGGTGCCAGTGTCTTCCTGGAGACAAGAAAAATGGGCTTACAATCACCCGATTGGCACCTTGTTGAACGCACAAACCAAATGCAACTCTTATTGACGGCTCTGCCAACTCCTACAAAAAAAGATATCAGGAATTAAGTTGGCAGCTCAAAAGAAAACAAGAAGGATGCACAACTTTTGGTAAAAATGCAGCTGCTTGGATTGCAAACAACAATGATTACGAGGATGCATATTTTCTCGTAGAAGACTAGATGGTTAAGAGAATATATACTTCTAAAAGACTTCCCCTAAAAGCCAAGATGATCATATCTTTCAACGGTTCACTTGTTCAATAGCATAAGAGCAATATATAGAGGTCACCATAATTTGCAACAAGAAGCACGACATCAAGTGCTCCTTACAAAACATAGTCTACCGACAGATGAATGGTTCATCAGGAGCAATTTGACATACTTCCTCCAGTATGGTCGCTCTCTCGAAACCTCTCTCTAGTTGGTCTGAGCTCCGTCGGAGTAACGTTTGACAACTGACCAATATCAGCTCAGTTGAAAAAAAGAACTACCAGTATCAGCTCACCTCCACTATCAAGTTTTGAAGATCCCACTCATACTTACTCGTTTGAACAAATAGAAATGGCCTTGTGACTTGTGTGTGACTTTGATATGCACATGTTGACAGTTCCATGGAGTCTTCATGATTTTAGTAAGACCAGAAAATGCAAATTTGTCTATGTCCAAGAAAATAGCACTACACCATTAGGTTACTATGAAACATTGGAAACCATAAGCACCTATCTTTAGATTCTTGAGATTTTCTGTACATGGGACTTAGTAAGACAAATTCCACCGTGGAGTTTGTTTTACTAATATATACAACTATTGGTGAGAGTTGGAGAGAAACTCCCCAAACAAATCTCCAAATCACAAAACTTTCCCATACATGTACATAGTATTAGAGAATCAATTACCATATGAGCAGGCTCTATGATTGGGTAACCCGTTTTTTCTCTAAACATCGCCACAAACTCATCTGAAATGAAAATTTTTGATACATAAAATTCTTCTGACAAATAGATCACTTAAATGATCAAACGACTGAATTGTTAGAATATAAATCGAACAAAGAAGATAGTCAAAATGACAAAGGGGACTATTTTAGCACACCTAGCACAAGGTTGGATTCCTTTCGACGCGACCCATGGTCAACAATGATTACACCATCTCTGTTGCCAATCCCATGAGACTGCTGGTTAAACCCACCATTCATAGTGGCCATACATGTCGTTGATGAACTTCTGCTTTTAATGGGATATTTCTGTACTTTCACAAGTCTGGGCAGTATGCATTTAGGGCTTCTTCCAGTTTCACTCTTTACAGACTTTTGACTGAGCAAATAACACTCAGAATGTTGACAATAGACACTTGGCAAGATAAAACAAGTGAATTCATGTCATAGCACATACAAGAAAGCATGGTGACCTGCCAGGGAAGCCTAGCTGTAACACCATGTTCCACATCAGAAGTCTACAAAGGAACTCTTGGTCATATAATAAATCGTGTGGACTGCTACTAGTAACTTGGAATTAAGCGTTTTGGAAGCCTCCAACAAGCATTTTGAGTGGGTTACACAAGCAGTTCAAGGCCGTTACCAGTTCAAGATCAGTTTTACTGCCCAACATGACCCTGCCTAGTGCCTAGAGTAGGCTCTGAGCTACCCAAAACGAAAGAACAAAAACAACCACAGACAAGACAAAGCTCGGTGGATATTTTGTTTGAGTTTGAGGTTATGGGGGTATCCAGATTTAATGAGTGTACAATTGATAACACCTTCAGGCCCAACACTGAATAAAGCAAATATAACCCAAGATTCAAGAACGGGATGAAAGGGTACTTCTTCTTTTTTAATCATGACAAATTCTATTCAAAGCCCGATTAATGCACTACAAGGGATTTCACCACATAAAGGAGTTTGCCTATGCCTCTGTGTGTGTAGAGAGAGAGTGGGAGAGAGAGAGAGAATTACCTTTTACAACTCAACTGATAAGTAAGAGATAATGAATCCAATGACATCTTTGATTATGCCAAGAACTTACACCCACTATCCTCTTGAAATTCAATCGGGAAGGCAATGAATTCAACACCTGCAGGGGAAAGGTGAAACATTACTCATGGGTTTCTTTGTTAATTGGATTCTTCCAGTTCTATATCAAATTTTTACAACTTAAAATTGATTTTATAGTTGCTAGTTTGCTACTTGCTATGATAGAACTAGAACAGAGCCAGTATGATACACGGTCCACCCACCGCACCACCCGCCACATGGCAGTTGGCCCCACCGTTTTTAATATAAAAAAAGACAGAAATCGTCCAAAAAAAAACCCAGAAATCAGCCACAGCAGAAAAGGCTCTCCATGAACAGGATATTGGGAGAGCTTGCATATGATACCACAAATTATAAATGAAAACCCCTCACAGATTACCCTCAATTGTTAGCAATGACCGTAATATAGCCAATCTTGTGGATGCATCTTTATGGGAGCATACAAATAGTTCCAAAAGTGAAAGGTCTCATGAACACACAAAAACCCTAATTTTGGGGGGGTTTGGAGATGGAGAATGTAGGGCGAATCGAAAAACTGAGAGAGAGAGAGAGAGAGAGAGAGAGAGGAGACAGACCTTGGCGATTTGACTGCGCGTGTACGGTTTTGGCGATTCTCGCGAGGTGGAGGTAGTCGCCGGAGGTAGAGCCGCTGACGTGGTGATCGGAGTTGGTGATGGGGGTTGTCGGGGGTGTGAAACAGAAGAACGCTTGAACTGGGTTTTTTTTTTTTTAACGATTTCTTCTTATTTTTCTTAAAACCGTGGGGCACACCGCCACGTGGCGGGTGGTGCGGTGGGCGCAGAAAGTCTACAGTTCGGCGTATCCAATTTGTACTGGTGTACAAGTCACGGACCTCTCGGGAGGAGAGACCGAGAGAGAGAGAGCCGTGTTTGGCAGAAGAAAAAGGAGAAGGGGTTGTGACTATTTGGATTACATAACTGTTCTACTTTTATGGAAAATGTATTTTTTGAAAAAAAAAAAAATTTTAAGCTTAAAAATTACGTATTTACGTAAATAATTTTTTTACCAATATGAATTTTATTTGATAGATCTCATTAAGATCTTTTAAACGAAGCAAAAAAATTGAAAAAATCTTTTTCATTTTTATTATATTTGAGTTTGAAATTACCTTTGTTTGAAAAAATAGAACACCACTTACCTCCCAAATCTTTTTTTTTATTATTATTATTACAGCGATATACATAGGCGGGGCTACCGCAAAATGTTGTAGCGAAAAATTGACTTGGGCACGACGGCTCAGGGGCGTTTGATAATCTCTCCACCATTTGGTAATGGACTATTTTGGGTAAGTTGGTTTTACTTTTGAGATACCGTTTTATAGAAAATTATGGAAGACCATTTTTTTAAGTCAAAAAAAAAAAACTACTGTACTGTACCAACTTCTCCATTCTTCGGTTTTTTTTTTTTTTTTTAATTTGATTTTTCAACTAACCAACTGGGTTACCTTAACCCGGTCACCACTGGAAAGGAGAGGTCTGGGGTCAATCATCGTCAAATTAAAGCAGATATTGATAATTTTCTATCCCTGAATTTTTTTAGTTAATGGGCTAGCAGTTGCAAAAATGTTTCTAACATTTTCAACTTAAAACTAATGCCGAATGTGTAACCTACCGATGGATGTTCGTGTTTAAAGGTACATTCAAACAAAATACAGTCTCAAGCTTAAATAAGTTTTCTACTTTATCCTCCTCACTCTTTGCCTCATTTTAAAAAGCTCATGCCAATATAGAGAGAAGAAATATTTAAAAAAAAAAAGACAATAATTTACAAGTTAGTTATTAATCCTCTTGAAATAATATCAACTTAAAAAATGAAAAAATCAAAAGATAATAAATTGGAAGGCAATAAAGTGCCACAACAGCATGTCAAATGTATAACTTAAGGAAACATTTTCTTAATCGGACGGCTACGACAAAGTTGTCAAATCCGTTCCGTACCGGTCGGTACTGGCCAGTACGTACCGTACCGGTCCTTAATTAAACGGAACGCAAAGAGTCATGTTCCGTTCCGGTTGAAATACCTGGTGTACCGGACAATACCGGTCTGTTCCGGACATATTCCGGTGTTCCGGCCGGTACAAAATTACAATTTTTTTTTTTTACATTTTGTTTATGTTTACACTTAAAATTTTAAAAAATGGTAGATATATATTAAATATATATAATATTAATTGCGATAAATCCGGAACGGTACCGGAATACAGCCCGGTACCGGTACGTACCATTCCAGTAGTGAAAACGGTACGCTGTCCGGTACGGTATTGACAACTTTGGGCTACAATCTTAGCTTGAAGGCGATCAACGGCTGTGAAGTGCTCATGTTTGTATGTGTAGATAAAAATTGCTCTATTTTATAATATAGATTTCATTCTATTCGACCAAACTAGGTTATTGATCGATGGTAAATGGCCTTCTAAGCGAGACAGGATCGAGCTTCATTCTATAAATATTATTGAGTAATTATTTATTGATCTTGTAGTACCGTCATGTGGTGTCCCAAGACCGCCAGGCACCAAGTAATTTCTCAAATATTATCCAACTCAATGCCATGAAGCACAATCTGAAAACTTATGCAATAGTAGTCAAAGAATTATTTATTCGTTTATGATTTGCAATGCTGCTCCATCTTATATATTGAACCTTCGTTATGACGGCATTGCAGGCGTTACACCAAAACTATTTTTTGGTTATTTTATGTTGTGTCTTTCATCTAAACAAAGAATTTCTCGTGATGACTTGAGTTATATAAATAATAAATATCACTACCACATTGTTATCATCGAGAATCTTAGAATTTACGGTAAGAATCCAGGGTCACAATCTTGTTCCTCTCACAAATACTCTGTCGTAATTAAGTCGATGCAAAGTTACTCAGTACCCCTGAAACATTACTAAAAGTGTCTTACCAATCATACATTGATGAATGTTCTACCAGAGAATATATAGATTCAAATCAATGTGTAGTTAAAAAAAAAAAAGGCCAAAAAAAAAAATCTTGGAGCAAAATATTGCTGAAATGCTCTCGGAGCACCCCATAATCTCTCCCAGTCAACGTACCAATTGCATGACTGGTGCTTCCAACCCAGTAGTTCCAATGCAAACCCTAAGGAGGCGGGGAAGCTGGAGGGGCAGCAGCCTGCTGTCCCGGTCGAATGGGGTCCGCTTCGGTCTCGCTTTGATAATCAAAAAAGTTCATTTCGTAGAGCTCGTAGAATAGAATAAGTGTACCAAAAATCAGCTTGAACGGATATCATTAAGAGCCTTATTGAAACAGTTTTATCTTGAAAAGAATGGATCTGAAACACTGGATTGAATCCACTGGAACCCATTATTGGCAAATTATATGTGTTCCGATCAGGCACTTAATAACATTCGATCGAGCTAATTTATTGTACACTTGTTCTACTCGACAAGCTCTACGAAATGAACATTTTTTTATTATCAAAGCGAGACCGAAGCGGATCCCATTTGGCCGGGACAGCAGCTCTCCCGCCTCCAAACCCTAATGACAAGCATCTCCTCCTCTATTTTCTTGTCATTATTTTAAAAAAAAATTGAAAATTTTGAAGAAGGAAATTCCACCATCAATCAAAATGTGAAAAGAGGGATTAAGGGGTGTAGAAAAGAATTGACACCCAACCAGACCACCATTTTGGGCGTTATCTAACCGACCAAATTAATTGGAAGAAAGTAGTTTTAATCATACTCACTGATCTCCCCGTCCATTTACTCATCCTTTTTAAAGCCGTCATCCTTGATAAATCTAGAAGTACAAGCAAGTGCATGTTTATCGCATTTGGGGTGGACGTAGATAAGACAGTCATAATTTTCATCCCGAGTCGGGAGATTTGACCGGAACCATTGGTCAATCTTTTTGAAGTCATATATAATATAATATGATTGGAGCCGTATTATCATATGATTAGACCAATTATTTTAGTGACTGTCAACAAAACTCAACAATATGTTCAATTTTATAATGCAGTTGTCATCTTCCAAACTATGGATACCGTTTTGATGTGGTATGATAATAATGGAATTTGGTTTGATAACACGTGCACTTATTAGTTAAATTAATGATTATTTTTAACGTGATAGGAAAATGGGATCAAAGCTTATGTTTGCTGTGTTAAATTAAATAGACACTCTTTTTTGATAACTCTACTATCCACTAGAGGGAGCACCTACTAAAGTTAAAGTAAAGTTCTGTATGAACCGAATCCAAAGAAATTGATAGCACATGAGAGATTTTAAACCTGAGAGATCAAGTATCAGGCCTTATTGACCAGAACAACCCCTTGGTTCAAATAGACACTCTTTCGTGATTTCTAATGTACAACTATTGGAAGTGAGGTACTATTGATCTCATCACTACTTGATCCGCTAAAATTGCATATTCTACAGGATCATATATATCTTCACTATTAGTTTCGTTAAACAAACACACTCTTAGGTGGTGTTCCACATTATCTTATTAAAAAATAAGTCCTTATTTTACATTTTCAAACTCAAATATAATGAAAATGAAAAATAATTTTTTGATTTTTTTTGCACCATTTAAAAAATCTCAATAAAATCTACTCCTATCAAATAAGATGCATATTGCTAGGAAAATTATTTGCGTAAACACATAATTTTTGAGTTTAAAATTACCTTCTTAAAAAATAACGGGGCCTAAATAAGTTACAAACTCATCCTAAATCCCTGGTCCAAAAATCCTGTTGCAACTTCAAACATTTAAGAAAAGTACCGGCCCCATTCCAGAACATTTTCTTAAAAAATACCTCGTAAATATTTATTTTATATTTTCAAATTCAAAAATAATGTAAATGAAAAATAATTTTTTGATTTTTTTGCACCGTATTAGAAATCTCGCCGAGATCTTTTAAATAAGATCCATATTGCATATTTTTAAATTTCAATAGGCCTATTATTTTTGAACTTGAAATTGTTTTCTTAAAATATAAGAACCATTTTTTACGGGGGATAAAGAGCATCTTCAATCATACTGCCTACTATAAAGTCACTCATTAGGAGGTTGGCTACAAAGCAAACTAGTTTTTAAAGTGCAAAAAGCATTTCTAAATGAGTTAGCTGAACTGACCCATTAATATTCTATCATCACTCAATAACTCACACTATAGTTTTGGCTAACGACATATACACGCATAAAAATATTTTACGACCAACTTGAAGATAAAAAAAATTTTGTTTTTAAAAGGAATAACAAAAAAATGTTGTTAAAATAATTTGTCCCACCACATAATAAAATTTGGCTCAAACGGAGTGATCAATTAACTAATACTACTAGTTACTTATGAATCAACAAGTAGGTCCATTTAATGATTAAAAAAAAAAAAACAAGTAGGTCCAGTTTTTATCATTTGGCCATTCGTTTGTAGCCATTTTCATTGGAGATGTTCTGAGTACAAATCAAACTATATGTTTGTTATTTTCTTTTTTTGTGATAACTATATTTTTATTCTTACTCATTCGTCGCAAGTTAAAATAAGATTCACCGGGACCATCTGAACAATTGTCACCATAAGAATGGACGCATAAGTGAATGTATGCTTATAGTAGTACTAATATTTTTGGGTTCACTCTAACAACGTAACACTCGAAACCTTTTGCGTTGTTTTTTTACATTTTCGTCAACAACAATCATGCGGATTAATTCTCAATCAATACCATCTCGGATTACATATATTTCGAAACAAAGCTAATATCATGCTAAACCGAAATTCACTTATCTTAAAATACATACTCTCACCGTCCCATTTTGTTTTTTCATTATTTCTTTTGCCTTTTTTTTTTATTTTATGTCTAGTTGTCAAAATTACAAAAAAAAAAAAAAAAAACATTTATAAATTGAAACAAGTAGTCTCGGATGTCTGCCTTCGTTGACCAAACGAACCTTTGAAAGAGACCCCTGCACTGTGCTGCCTTCCTTCTCCCAATCCTGTGTCTGACTCTGATTCCTCATTCCCACCCAAACCCTAGACGAACGTACAAGAAAACCAGAAGACAATCGAGTTACCCCTCAAAGCCCTCAATCTTCATGTCAATTCAACTATGAGACTCTTCTCCATGTGTATGCCGAAGCGCAGCAATACCAAGGAGGAGGAGGAGGAGGAGGAGGAGAAGCCCCAAAGCTCGATCGAAACGACATCGTCGAATCAGCCGTCGAGGAGAAGTTCCGGGACGCCCGAAATGTCGCGGAAAGCCTCCCTCGACCTGACAGCCAACAACTCCACCACCATCGGCTGGAGCTTCAATTTGAAGGACTCGTGGAAATCGTCCGCCTCCAGCGTAAATTCCCTCTCCAGCCTCCGCGAAAAACTCCCCGAAACAGCCCACGTCTTCGAGTTCTCCGAGATCCGGGCCGCCACCAACAACTTCCTGGCGAAGAAATTCTCTTCCTCTTCTTCGTCTGCGTCGTGGCGCTGCGCGGTACGCGGGAACGACGTCGTCGTGTTCCAGCGGAAGTTCCGGAGGCAAATCAACGCCGAGGAGCTCCGCGACCGGCTGTCGCTGATCTGCAAGAGCCACCACTCGAGTTTGATCAAGCTACGCGGCGCCTCCGTCTCCGGAAACTACATCTACCTCGTCTACGACTACGTGCACGGCGCCAGCGTCGCGGACTGCATCCGAAACCCTAAAAACCCCAACTTCACCGTCCTCTCGAACTGGATGTCCAGGATCCAGATCGCGACGGACATCGCCCACGGCCTCGACTACATCCATCATAGCACCGGATCCAACTCCAATTGCGTCCACAACCACATCAAGAGCTCGAGCATCATCGTGTCCGAGCCTTCTCTAAACGCTAAAATCTGCCACGTGGGAACGGCCGAGCTTTGCGGGGAGATAAACAGGGAGGAGGAAGCGCAGTCGAGTGGGTATCGGAGGTATGATAGCAGGGTGATGAAATTCGAAGGGACGAGGGGGTACATGGCGCCGGAGTTCCAGGTGAACGGCGTTCCGACGGAGAAGACGGACGTGTATGCGCTGGGGGTGGTGATACTGGAGCTGTTGTCGGGGAAGGAGGCGTTGAAGTACGAGGTGGACGAGGAGGGAGGGGGGTACAGGAGGGTGTCGGTGATCGAGACGGCGAGGGAGGCGGCGGAGGGGGAGGGGAGGATAAGGTGGTGGGTGGACAAGAGGTTGAAGGATTCGTACCCGGTGGAGGTGGCGGGTCGGGTGTTGCGGGTCGGGTTGGAATGCGTGGAGGAGGATCCGGAGAGGAGGCCCGATATGACGTGGGTGGCGGGGCGGGTGTCCAAGTTGTATTTGGAGTCCAAGGATTGGGCGGAGAAGATGGGCGTGCCGACGGATTTTACCGTCACGCTGGTGCCGAGGTGACGCCGTTGGTCGCCGGAATCTCCCAGTTTTGTTTTTTCCTTTTCCCATCAGACTGTTGACTTATTTTTCTACCTTTTGACTGTACATAAATACTTGGCATACCCACATTCATGTAATTTTTGAGGTTTTTTTTTATTTTTTATTTTTAAAGAAAGTAAAAAGGCAAAAATAGAGAGAATTTGTACACTACACAATGTACACATGACGGTGTTTGGTTCCTTTTCTTTTTGGACTAATTTTTTCTCTTTTTTTAAAACTCGTCTAGACCAAATTTAAAATAGCACCGATTACGAAACCATATTTATTGTATTTGTTACCAGGAAGCGAGCATGGAACAAGAGAGAGAAAGAAGAACAAGAAGAAGAAGATTATGTGAATGTAGATTGAGGGTGAAACCGACGAATCTTCTCTCTTTTTTCTACACAATCTAGACTAAAAAAAGGAAAGAATGTTTTGGTGCTGGTAGTTCATTTGTCTACGTGGTACCCGTTTGGCATCCAAAAACTTCTCCAAGAATAGTATCAGATTGTTGTCATCTTGTTTATAAAATAATTCAATACCACCTCAATACCAATATTTTACATATGCATCTTCCGGATTATACCTATAGATTCCCCGAACTTGGACATATATTACAGAGTGTAATCAAACAAATATATATCTGATAAAAGAATAATATGTACAGAATTTAACTGACTAAATTCTAAAGTTTGCAGATTATATAGTAGCTCAGATTAAATCCAAGTCGTTCGTGCCGAGATAGGCGGTTGGATCAGCCGATAGGTGCATTACAGCCCCTCCCATTCCGTTCTTGGGGTTGCTGATGAATCATTAACAAGGAATATTGTTTGTCAATAGTCAGCTGAGCTATGTTCCACTTAACTAAGAGTAAATTACACTGACCTCACTTAATGTTTCTAACAATAACAAAGACCTCCCTCGGGTTCTAGAAACGACACTAACCGTGCTTTGCTTTACTTTTTGGTTACAGTTCCACCCATCCGTTGGTGACTTGTGACCCAACAAATTGAAAATGATCAGCTCTGTCAGAAAAATTAGTTAATGCTCCTTTTGCTCTCATTTGATAACTTTTAACTTGGAACCTTTTTTATGTCTACTGTATATTATAAGGATCGATCGGAGTGAAGATAATCATGAACTTAATTACGCACCGCCTATATAATAAATCAATCCTCAATTCTCCACTCCCAAGAAGCTTCAGCTATCATCATCATATTCATCATCCTCCCCCAAGTGCACCACTGTAACACTCTCACCACCATTACCTTGCACAATTATTTTGCCTAATAGGACGAAAAAAACTGTCACCCATAATTTTCTTCTCCCCTCTTTTATACTTTCAAATCTTAAATTTCATTAAAAATTAAATCTCGATTAGAGGTTTTTCACTTGTCCCTTTATCATGTAATACATTTTGCACATATATATGTATGCATATTTGGATGTCTACTCAATTTTTCACTTTGTAAAGAGTAATTCTTTGAACTAGTGTAAATAATCTCTTTAGCCTTGACTTCATTCCGACCATTTTGGCCTACAATTTTTTCTGTACTCTTGTTCATCATTTTTGAATTTTGTAAATTCCTGTTGATTTTCTGGATTAATTATTTGCCTCAATATGAGGAGTCTAAAATATAAAAATTACGACTAAAAGCAAAAAAAAATTAACTAACGATACAAAAAGTTTGAAATACCTAATTTTTTTTTTTACCTTAGTATTGTCTTATCTATTTGTTTTTCAAGTTCGGTTCAATTCTATATTTTTCTGGTTTTCTCTATGACTTCATATACAGAATGGAATAAGTCATGCGGCCAAAAAATAAATGAAACCTTCCCGTTAACGGCGTCTATGTAACAAGCCTGACATGGGAGGTCTTTGTTATTTTAGAAACCTAAGAGGAGGTTATTGCTATTATCAGTAACCTCAGGGAAGTGTAATTTACTCTTTAACTACCTAGATTATAGGCCGGGTTATTCGCAGCCACGTATTTTCTTCTATAGCCCACTCTATTTCGGTAAGTGGTTGTTGAAAATCAACATTTTGGTAAATAGCTGTTGAAAATAAGATTATATTTCGGTAACTACATGTCGAAAATATATTCAACTTTCGGTAGACAACTGCCAAACATCCATTTTCGGGTATTTTCGGTAAATAGCTGTTGAAAAAAATATCATATTTCGGTAATTTGATATTGAAAATGTATCTTAATTTCGGTAACTAGCTGTCGAGTCTAATTGAAAATTTTTAACGTGCTGTGGGAGAAAATACGTGGTTGTGAATAGCCGCGCCCTAGATTATGTACCGCATTTTTTGAACGGATGTATATACCACGTCATCAACCCGATTTTCAGCTCGTATCAACCCGTTTTTCATGTGGGTAGACTCATAGGCACATCCAGTGATTTCCCTCCTACCTGCTACTAACTGCTTTCCGTGAGTGTTGGTTTCCTGCGGCCGACCCTAGATGGATTAATCTCATCCCGTTAATGTGTGGAGATACCTCCTCTGTTGTCTATAAAAAAAAAAAAAAGTGCGTATGTGTGAGGGATCATTTTTTTTTTTTCTCGTAATGCAGGCTGTCTTGGCCAGTTTGACGCATCTTGAACTAATCTCTAAAACGCATCCCACAGCTATTTCATACGGGCCAGCTTGCGCGCATCTCAGACTAATTTTTACAGCTCCTTCCACAACAATTTTAGACATTTATGCGTGTGGTAAGATGACCTCAAAAGTTACTATGGAGGAGAACTGAACCAGAAATTGAAGAAGAAAATTTCAAAATCTTAGGCTAAAGCCGCCATGCTTACCCTTTGAGGGGGGAATTATGTATTGTCAACTTGTCGTGTTAATTACCACAGTAATACTTATCAGTCAAGATTGCGTAAATGCACGCCCCTTCGCTATTTTCTGTAGCTTTGTGTTTTTTCCTAATAAACACTACAAGAAATTTTGCTTTTTCCGGCATTTTATAAATGCCCCTAAAAGTTTAAAAAATGCCGGTAAAGAGTATTACCGGCATTTGTTAGGTATTACCGGCATTTATTACAAATGCCATCTAGGAGTGTGTCGGTAAAAGTACAAATGCCGGGAAAGGTCTCGATAAATGCCGGGAATAGTTGGACTCAATTGCGGGAAAAGCTATACCATATAAGACAAAATGCCACATGGGCGCCACGTGTCTGCCATATGTCCGCCACGTGGCACGCAAATTTTGTGGAGAAATTGCCCTCCCCAAGATTCGAACTCGTGACCTTTGCCTCGCGCGCGCGTGAGACTACCAACTGGGCTAGCCACCATATTGGGTCACCTTACATAATGAAAAATGTTTATATTATACGGAGAGTTTTTCCGGCATTTTTTTCAACAAATGCCGGTTATAGTTTAATGGTATTATTTTGGCGGAAAAATCGACTTTTACCGGCGTTTTTTTAAAACAATGCCATTAATAATTATTTTTTTCCGGCATTTCAAGAAATGCCGATAATAATGGCTTTTCCGGCATTAATTAAAATGCCGGTAATAAAAATGCCGGGAATGACCATTTTTCTTGTAGTGAAAAGGTACTAATTATCATACACAAAGATAGTTGTTTTTAAATTAATGATAAAAGAACGGTACCCATTTTCAACAATCAAACCAAGACTCAACAGAACTAATTCAAGGAATGGTCTTCTGTCAATAAACACATAAACAATTAAAAACTCCTTAAGAAAGTAACAAATTTCTTTACGATCTTCCATTATTTAACTAATCTCAACTCTTAAGCATGATTATTGACTCTGAGATCCTATAGGTGTCCTATTTTTCGTCTTTCTATGGGCCCTACCAATGCTTATAATTAAAGAGGGCGCCGGTAGATGACTTTATTTTGAAGGAGGTTTTTTGGGTAATAAGAGCATCCACACTAGAGTAGCTAAACTACCATGTACTTCATTTTAACAAGCAAAATGGAAAAAATACCCTCACATCAGCCTCTTTATTAGTAGGGACCACTTGCCAAAGTTTTAGTTTTTCAACAGTTCCTCTTTATCTTAAGAGAGGCACTGTTCATCCAGTAAAAGTTTTTATATTAATTTACTTTGTCTCACCTACTCCTTTTATTTGTTTCCAATCCGGCACTATTCATCCGTGGGGACAACTTTATTAATATTTAATTGAGTAGAGAGTGAGAGTAAAGAGCTTGATGCAATAAACATTTGAAAAGTGAGTAGCTAAAGTAATAAAGTGAGTTTTTAAGATGTAATTTGGTCCAAAATTTATAGAGGCTGATGCGGATGCCCTAACATGTTCGGTTTGAAATTTGAGAGAAATTTTTGGGATAATGAGTGGAGAGAGATAGAAAGAGGAAATTTACTGGGGACTGTGCACTGAAGGAGGGATTGGGTTTTGAGACCAGACCCAAAACGAACACAATCCTATGTTCTTTCTCGCACTGTACTCGTATTCTTGATTATCGCTCTCATGAGTTTTTAGTTGGTTGAGATGCATTTCAAAAACGTTTGCACGCTCATACTTCCACTCATACACGCGAATTATGTGACTTGAAGGCATACCTCGTCAATAGCCAAAATCTGGCTATACATATCAAAAGCATAAACGAAACAAGACCAGAAGGCACACAATGATAGTGTGATCAGTTCAGAACAACATATCCTTTTCCAACAGCCAACAGAAAAAAGATAAAAGAAGAATATTATAAGAAAATTTGATAATTAGAGAATATCAGGGGATTTCCACCAACTTCGGTGGAATTATTATCTGATTACATAATATTAACTACAAAAAAAAAAAAAAATCCAAAAGTTTTGATTATATGAATCAATACTTGATCTCCCATCCAGTCTCTTGCTTTATTTCTTGACGAGGCCATCACCAATTTTTGCTATTGCCTGTGAAAAATTAATTAAGAAACAAATACAAAAGAAAATTTCTGATAATGATTAAAAAAACGTACAAAAAATTATGCGCAATTTGAAAAGACGGGGGCAATTGGGTCAAGTATGGATCAGTGGCTTTTTATCCCACATCTGATACGGCAGTTTCATCCTCCCACTTTTAGGAAAAACAGATATTGATTTTCACAAAATCTCAAAAAAAAAAAAAAAATTGTTGAGAAAATTAACACCTCACCGTTGAGGTATATGCACTGAGGTCACTTGATCTCACTCACTTTGATTTCTCATCAGGACATTTTATGTTTTCGAACAAAAATTTGAAATTTTGACCCCACAAAAACCTCCTATACCTCACGAATTGAGAGCATTACAAATGAGATTACGATGCCTCAGTTTTGATACACGAAAAATTTTATGGGTCAGTTATAAATAAAAATCACATAAAATTTTGCATAATACTCTTTGATTAGCCTCTTAATTAACGTAATTACTCCCTTTAACTATTAAATACAAAATTAATTGAAACCAATTACTGTATTGTTTTTTAGCCCACTAAACTCTTGACCCAAATATGGATTGGAGGTGGTCCTTGAGTCGTGGGCTCAAATATGGATTTGAGCCCACTACCAAATATGCTGACGGTCCCTCTCTATCTTAGCAAAGATATTATTCTTCTTTCTTTTTTTTTTTTCAAAAAAAACGAACATTAAAAAATATTTATAATATATAAAAATTTACGTAGGTGATTAATCTATTGCAAAAAAAAATAAAAAAAATAGTTTTGTGTCAGAATTTTAACCTCGATCGATCGCTAAATTATCTCATTTTTGACCTCCAGTATCACAGAATTGTTGACAAGCAAGCTCGCATGCGTGAGTGCTGGCACTCTTCACTTGTTGCAAACAAGTGGGCATACAATTGTTAACGCAATCAGAATATGCTTCGGTTGTTGTCGTCGTCCCCCCGAAAGCCAACACCATGAGAGCCACAGCCAGCAGCATCACAGTTACTTTCTTGTCACCCATTCTCTCTCTCTCTCTCTCTCTCTCTCTCTCTCCCGCTCTCTACAATTTTGCTGTTTTGAGAATTCCAGTATGGAGGCCGGGATATATAGAATGCAGAAATGAAGGTGCTTCTTTGTTATATATATAGGGCTTCGTGTATTTGGTTTTGGTATATATTGATCTATATATTTGCTTCTTTGTTGTGGATTGGAGGACAATTATGTGGTGACAAATTTTGAGGTTTCCAAGGAGCTTGTGCCAATGAAGAAGGAGAGCCAAAGAAAAATATGGAAGGTCCAAAGTTTCCGTAGACATAAGAGAGAAGAGAGAAACTTATCCACCACGTACGGATATTCATGGCTCCGTGCATTCTCATTAGTACGTTTCAATAATCAATGGTTCGGAATTTTAAAAAAACTATTCACTAAAACTAATCTAGCGAATAATTTTTTTAAAATTCCGGACCGTCTAAAACACTTTTGGACGTGCACGATTAAGCGCTGTAAACTTTATTCATAGGTTGCTCCGTAAAGAAGTTTTTCTCAAGACAGAATCTTGATTACGTACGATGAGTACTGGTGAGAGGATCTTGATTCATAAATTTGATGAGAATAAATTCTTTACATCGCCGGTGTAAACATTTGTTTCCTCCAAATCGATTGTATTGTGACACGTGTCAAAACAGTGGTCCCAATTAATAAAACATGGCGACGTAGCGCAATACAATTGATTTGGAAGAAACAAATGTTTACACCGGCGGTGTAAAGAATTTATTCTCAAATTTGATAACCTTAATTACAAGCGGTTGTTCTTCGTGAAGTCACATGTTCGAATCTAATAGAGGTCAAACATTTCAAACTTTAAAACCATTAGAGGATTAAGTTTAGGGCCTGAAATTAAAGGAGCTGTGCGCAAGCTGATCTGAACATCTGATTTTTTTTGTGGTATACAAGTATAATGTGTGTAAATTCACCCTGGGCGCCCCAACTGTGCCCATAGAAGGACTGATATCCCAAGCGGCTAAATATGATCTGAATCATTCACGCCTCAATCCATGTCTTTTAGAAGATGACGAAGACTTTGATGATGACTCATGTCCCATATGTCCTTCACCTCCTACTCCTTGTAAATCTCCACCTTCTCCTCAACCTCCATCTGATGATGGTTTGTTGAGTCAACCCAGTGGATGTTTTATGTTCACCTCATCCTCTTCCTGAACAGAAGCAGATTTTCCTCCTTTGGAATTTCATAGTTCTCAAGAAAGAACGACTCACCGTCATAAAATTCCAGACCCTACTACCATTCTTCCTGATGGTAATAACAAGGCAGTATCAGCAGCAGAAGCAGCGATAAATTGGCAGTCAGCAAATTCTCTAGCTCAAAACAAAATTCTTCAAAGAATTGCTAACTCTCAGCAACATTTGGAGAATGCGGTTCATAATAAGTTATCAACTTTGGAACTTCTTATCAGAGATTTGCAGTAGAAAATTCAGAATGTTCACCAAGAACTTCTTCAGATGTCATATGCAAACCAAGCATTTTCAGCAGCCTTTTATCATAAAGATGCTGAAATGAAGCACCTAAAGAATCAGCTTCATTCTCTCCAGGCTCAGCAGTATTCTAAGCAAAAAAACCCGTTTGATATGTTCACATATTCCTCTCACTCGATTGTGCAGAACAATTACGTCATATAACAAAATAAGTCGATCATAGCTCAATAACCGAACGAAGCATGATTTTTTGGACAGTACACGTATTTTGCTCACCGAGTTACAAAAGTCCGACGGACTTTGGTTGTTAGCAGTCAATATCTTCGAATTGAACGGATCGGATAACGGTTTGGGGCTCGGAACTAGACCGGGCACATACAACAACTTGTGTGCCTCATGGCAAAGCATGCAGGACCTTAATTAGAACCCTGATTCCGTGTGTAAATTAACACGTCGGGCGTTGATATGTGAATTCTTCACATATTTAAATTTTCAACCAATAGTAACAACTATAATTGTGTTAATTTCGTTTCCAACTAGTATAGAACACTTAGTTTGTTATTGTTGTCAATGTGATTGTGTAAGAGTCGATCATTGCCAAAACTTGTCGATCACCGACTCACAATCTAGGACCACCATCTTATACGAGGAGGCTCTTTACCTTGCATATGAAGAAATTAAGTTACTTTTCTTGGGGGGGGGAAGAAAACATTTGTTTTTTTAGTGAGAAAAATCAAAAGCGTAAGGTTTGGTACCACATTACCTCCGCTAGAGAGTATTGCTACACCACACCACTATATATAGAGAACTGTACCGTACTTGCATCAGGACCGAAGCTAAGGTCTTAGCGAGTATGAGTGGTGTTTAAGAGTACGTTTAGATTAAAAAAAAAAAAAAAACACTTTGCGAAAGAGGACATGTCCAATTTTGGGTTCAGGATTAATTGTTGTGCGTCAAAGGCCGGCCCAGGAAGGCCCATGAATAAAAGAGTAGGCCAAATTTTTGGGTGGGCCTGGATTAATCAACTACTTCATTTGTCATTTGATGAAGGGAAAATGTCCAGGCGATTCTACTTTTTGAAATCATTTGGGTAGGCCAAATTTCCATTTCATGAAGGGAAAATGGCCAGATCGTGATCTGTGTACGATCCGCGTGTAAAAAGTCTGTGTCAATAGACTTACTAAAATATAAAAGGTCGAAAGCTTCCATAGACATGAGAGAAATCTTGACATGGCATGCTTAGTACTCGTAGAATATATAATTGACTTGTGAACCAACTGCAACCAAATATTTATGAGTCATTTGACCTCTCACGTGAAATTTGATATTGATTGATATCAAAATTTATCTTTCATTATTATACTATCCAAAACTTCATAGAATAATAAATTTGACATGATAGGTGGACTAGGCATTCTAATGTCAAATTTAAAATGTCAAATTGACAAGTAAATTAAATTTTAAAAAAAATTTGATATACGTGGTTGGAGATGCTCAGGTAACCGGAAATTAACAAGGGAAAAACACTTGCCCTAAAGACGTGCAGACAAGAGAAAATGTACTTAAAACTAATACAGTAATTGACAATAGTGATTTAATTAATATCGCTTTTTCCTTTTGTTCAGTAATCTAATCGGATTGAGTTGGGGAATTAAAATGTCTCCTGGTACATCTATGTCTCCACTGCTACGTAATCAGCTCGATCAATTCTGACAATCAATTCAAAAACCTTCCTAATAGGATCCATTATGGACTGGACGAGACAGTCTATATTGCGATCGTCCATTTTGTTGTAATGAATGATTGAGATTAACTCTTTCATGGAAGAGTTTTTGAACAAATCTGAATCATTGATTATACCAGTAGACGGCCGTGATGTGGACAGGAGAGGATAGTAAAAATCGAACCAATAATACGAACACATCTCCAAACTAGCATAAAACACTTTCTTTGTTATTGTTGTGATTGTGATTGTGATTGTGTTAAGAGTCGATCTTTGTCAAAACTCGTCACCATCAAGCTAGGACCACCATCCTACACGGGGAGGCTCTTTACCTTGCGTATTGCAGACCAATTCACAAGCATCCCCGCACTGAGGAACGCTAGTGCTGGCCAATCTCAGACATTCGGGCATGCAACCTTTAGCGCAATCTGAGAGCGCGTCGCATGCGATTGCAAGTTCCATGATAAGCAACACAGTAGCCAAGAGCCAGAGAGAATTGAATTTCTTAGGAACCATATTTTGGTTTTGGTTTCTCTCTTCTTCACTGATCAGGTTCTCTTTTGGAAAATAAAACCCTAGCTAGCTAGCTAATCCTACGTTTACGTGCAATTAATATTAAAGCATTTGAGATTAGAGAAATGAAGAATGAAAAGGAAAAATAACCGTCGTCATTAGTAGAGAGATGGATGGGCATGGCTTTGATAAATTTCAAAATGAAACAGCTTTCTTCAACAATTTTAGTGTTAATATTGAAAAGGGTTCACCTAACCAACATATATGGGGTTTTCCCTTTATATGTTATAGGTTATTGGACTGAATTAATAGAAGATTTCAACATTATGAAATATATAAAGTCAACGAAACCATGAGTTACGAAATAATAATTAGCACAAATCTATCAGTTACAATACAAAATATTAGTTTAGCGTCGGTGGGGTTGCTTGGCCGGAATTTTCGTCTGTGTTTGAGTTTCGTTGCGTGTCTGTGTTGTGCCGGCAGTTTGGTCACGCGATTGGACTGCAGCTGGAGGTTTCTGTGTTCATCCAGATTTCATATGTGCTTTTTCGGGTTTGAGCTGGAGTCCGTTTGGGTTTCTCTACTACTTGGACATAGATTGGTTCATAATATAGGCGTTTCGTCGGTCTTGCTTCTGCAGGGGGTGCCTGTGTCGAAGTCTTGATAGTTTTGGTTCATTCTTGTATCTGTTGATGAAATCTGTATTGTCTTTGGCTTTTTAATATGAAATGAAATTGACATTTTCAAAAAAAAAATACAAAATATTAGAATTTATTACCACTACTGTACAACGGGGAGAATTTGGACCAAAAAATTACACAATTTTATTAACCGATGGAAAGTTAAAAAAGAAATAGACTAGAAATCACTTTTTTTTTTTAAACTCTAAATTTGTGTGGAGAGCCCAGCAGTTTCTGTGATCGTTGAATGAATTGAAATCATTTTTTATTTTTATTTTTAAAATGGATGCTCTGCCTTGACTAATTATTGGGTACATATGGGCTTGTTTGATAACCTAAATTCAGCACTTAATACTAAATCAATTAAGTAATAAATGATTCAGTAGATTTGATAACCACATTTTACATTGCTTAA